>CAWYPQ010000257.1:0-68165 GCA_963965965.1 Trididemnum nubilum | reverse complement strand
TTCTAAATCATAAAATCCTATTATTCAATAAAACTCACACGGAGTAATCTATTTTATCTATATTTTATAAAAAAAAATAATTGGGGGAAGGGCTAATGGAAAGATATTTGAGAGAAGTGATTGGTAATTAACTAACACCAAACAGCCCCCCTCCCCTTATTCCTGAGTTATGATATATTTGTTGGTAAAACTTATGTTTGGCGTTTTTACATTAGCGATCAGATTTGATTGTTTATTTTCGGGTATGTTTTCAAAGTTTTCATTGATATGTGACTTCAATTTTTGACAATTAGCCTCCCCCTGAATATATGTTTCAAATGATGCTTTAAAGCACTTTTTTGTCAATTTCAGCGCAAAAAAAAACAGTCTCAAAAGAGCTAAAAACGTGGTAGTTTCCTTATTCTGCATTTTGGTTGATAGATCAATGGGTGGGAGGCTATAGCCCCCGCCTCCTCCATGGCTACGCTATTGCTGGTACTGCGTCATATTATGGTAAATCCGGCCCTGATTAATGCATTATGTTCACAAAAAGGCTAGATGTGGGCCTGAGATAGCAACTTTTAGGACAAAAACTCCTTGTTTTCTTCGGGTTATACGTTTAAATTGGCTGGCAAAAATTAAATTGAGGGGGACCCGGACCCCTGGTCTTCAATATTGTTGTTAGTTATACTGTTGTAAGCGAAAAATGCTAAAAAGAAACTGAAACTGAAGAAACCATAGGCTTTTTTGTCACATTTTTGTCATTGGTGAAATTTCAATTGGGGAGGGGGCGGACCCCTGTCCCCCTCCCCTAGGCTACGTCTATGCTCCAAGCGAGGAAAACAAAGAAGAGGCTCGCAAATTTTTTGCGAGGTTTCTGGCGTTTTCCAACGAAATTTCAACTGTTCCAAAAGTAGTGCTGTCCTCGAGCCGAGGACAGGGCGATTTTCGAGGACTTGAGGCTTCGAGGCCAAGGCCAAGGCCAAGGACTTGACCTTCGAGGCCAAGGCCAAGGCCAAGGACTTCAAAATGTGTCCTTGAGGACGTCCTCGAGGCCAAGGACGTCCTCGAGGACTCCACCTCTGAACTAGAGCCAGATATATCATAATATGGCTCAGTACCAGCTCAGGTTCTAGAGTTCAGATGGTAAGACTTGTTTTGTCTTCACTTATATTTTGCAGAAAGATGTTGCTAAAATCTATACAGCAGTGTCAAGAGCCCCATGTAATGTAAATCCAGCCCGGGCAATAACATGGTTAGTAGGCGTAACAATTTATTGTACCATTTTTAAATAACAATCCACCTCCACCTCGACAGTTTTTACGAGACAAAATATTTTTGAAAAAAAATTAGCACGAGGAAATGCTGATTGAACAAATTATTAAATTTGAATCGAAGGGCCTGGGCTCTCTGGTCGTATATATACTCCTACAGCTGGTTATTTTTATGACAAAAAAATTTCTTTGGAAAGTGTTTAAGTGGATTATCATTTACTGCTAAAATTTTGCCAGAGGCAATAAACCTTGCTTTTCCCTATACCTGGGTCAAATCACAAAATTAACATCAAATGCAAGATTTTAAAAGTGTTTTGAACTTAAATTGTAAGTAAAATGAGGAATGAACAATTTAATTTATTTAATTGGCTTTCAAAATGTTAAACATCTAGTTTTTTTCAAATGGCACTGAACACGTGCAAAATAGGTTTTAATGGCATTAACATACCTCGTTTTTCTCAAAAATTAGAAAAAATCGCCCAATGGCATAGGGCAAAGCACCCAGACCCTTGTCTGCCTCCTAATTTACACTTTTCACTTTGGGTTTAAGCTCTTTCCCTGTAGCAAATTCCTGGTTATGTGCCAAACGCAGACCTCGACTTCTAATTTACAAAGTAGAAAAATCTTTTTCCCACAAATGTTTATTTTTTTTGAAAAATTTTGATGACATCATTGCATGAGATTTGCGGTTTAGGCCCCCTGAATCAAAAATCCTGGCTACGCCTATGGGACAGCAGATTTCAATAATTACAAAAGTTAATATAAAGTCTGCTCATAGTCGGATATTCAGCAACAATCTCCTCCGACTTTGAAGGAACAATTCCTTCACCAATTCTTTCCACATCAACAACCTTACCATCTACTGGTTTTACATCAAACTCATCAAACACCCCAACATCAACGGTTTCTCCAACAACAAATGAATCTTGAACAATTCTGGCCATATGTTCTATTGATTTGGCATCATCAGAAATTAATTACTGATAGATTGGGTTGCAGGATTGATTTTATATTTCAATACTTACCAGTTTGTTCTTTGTTTACAGTACAGTTTTGAAGGTAAAACAAAAATACTATGCCTCAAATTTTGCCCCAAATGTTAATTTACATTTATTGTTAAGATTTATTTTTCGGTGGACTCAAGTTTACCTCCTAGATTGATTAAATCATTTCAAAGGGTTTTCAATTACGAATAAACGAAGAAGTTAATTTCTTTTGGAATTGGTCGGACTACGTGAATGGTTTTGAAAATAAAAGCAGTGATTTTTGGTTAGGTTTGACAACCATACACAGCCAGTACAAAAGATATTTTAGTATTTCGCTAGCAAGGTAAAAAACAAGACAGTGTGTTACGGCAAAGATGGCAGTACGGTGCGGCACGTAAGTAAGGTATGCCTAAATTTTTGCAAAAATGAACGGTAAGCTTGTACAATACGCGCTGTTTTTGAAGATAATGGTGCGGTGTTTTGGTATGCTGTTTAAATTTGTGTACTAAACCTACAAACGTACCGTATCAAAATGGCACGGTTTGACATGGCACACCAAGTAGCTGTTTTTATCAATTTTTATCCAGAACTATTGTTTTTCGTAACAGGCTGTTTGTGTTGAACAAAAGGTCGCGCCTCGATGCTGCATCTTATTTTGCTCTATAACATTTTCACTGCCCGATCGGATGATGCCCCTAGTGGACAGTGTTCCATTCCAATTTGCTCGTTTGTTTCTATTCAATTAAATTTTTTGTTAACCCTTTCACTGCTTAAACCTACCCCACTCTCTGTGCTGAGCCAAAATTGTTGTTTTTTTAAGCTTTTATTCAAATAGTTATTATGAAAAAACTACTAAAGATAGAACTGTAAAACTTACATGTTTGTGTTTCTAACATCCTGGGCTATCTGATACAACTGTATTTATGGTTCACAGTTAAACTTCCAGGTCACGTGACCGCATGGACTCCATCTTGGATTTTGTTTTGCAACATAAATGTTAAATAAAATTCAAGTAAATTATACTTTCTAGATAGACTTTTTTGTTCATTTTCTCACAGTTTGTGTGGAATGGTGTTCTCTTCACATTCCAAAACTCAGATTACAAAAATTTGCTTGACTTTTTGCAAAAATGTTGTTTTTTTTGGAAACTATGCGGACATCCGCCAAGACCGCAAAACTATGAAAGAATAGAACTATTCAAATAAGTCCAGCAAAAACCGCATATACAACTGTGAAACTTACATATTTATGTTTCTAACATCTCTGGCTATCTGATACAGCTGTATTTATGGTTCACAGTCGAAATTCGCGGTCACGTGATCTTATGGACGCCATCTTGGATTTTGTTTTCCAACACAAATTTCAAATAAAAATTAAGTAAATTACACTTAGTAGCTTGAATTTTTTTTCATAATCTCAAAGTTTGTGTGGAATGGTGCTACGTGTTTAGTGGTGCTAGGCTACCGGCAGTGGTACTGGTAAATCTTTCAAGCTATCCTCAAATTGGCGCAGCAAATTCTGATACAAGGTTTATTTTTGACTTTTTGCTGGCTTGCACAGCCAGTTTCATCAGAAACCTGGCAAACTCATGTCTACCTAGTAGTTTTGGACTGTTTGCGTTAGGAATGATGTGGCACCTGCCTCTAAAACAGTTTACTGATCTACAGCATAACAAACAAAAAATAACCCAATTGTTCAAATATCATATGATGCTTTTTTGAGCAAATCTGACCCCTCCCCCTCATATAGCTCATTATTTTTGTGTATGATCTCACGCTTAAGCAGACCCCTTCCCCCCCAAGAACCGTCCCTCAGAAATTTAAATAAAATTGCTCGCCAATTTCACCTTGGGTACACCTTTTACAAATAATCAAAAAATACTGCAGCATCAACCAACAATATCTTCTAAACAGTGTTGAAACAGCACATACTCTAAACTGCTGTTCTACTGGTGCATGGCCAACGGCAACAGTACCAGTAAATCTTTGAAGCTAGCCTCAAATTGGCAAAACAAAATCCTCTGAGACCACCTTTATTTTTGACGTTTCACTGGTCAGCACAGGCAGATTCATCACAAAACTACAGGCATCCTCACAGCTGGCTTGGTCAGACCCCCCTCCCCCTTCCCCTTACACCTCCCCCTTCCCCCAGAGACCGGCATATAATATTTGAACAAAGTTTGCTTGTCGCCGTTTTGACTGCTGAGTACATCTTTTACAAAAATGCAAAGAAAATATCAAAGCATCAACCTAAAATAGCTTTTGAACAGTTTCGAACCAGAACAGGCCTGTTACAGAAAAAAAAGCTGTATTCGGACTGTTAGGAATGATAACAGCGCTTCTGACCTCATAATATATGCAACCGCTGCAAAACAGCGGTTTAGAATGTAGCGTGACCTATTTCAAGCAAAAAGAAATGATAGTTTGAGAGTTAGTGGTAAGATGGCGCCATGGAGCTAAAACTATGTTTAACCGCTGCATTGCAGTGGTCTATCAATATAGCGTGGGTCATTTGACCGCTGCAATTGCAGCGGTCTAGCATCGAAAGGGTTAATATTCATTATGGACGATTGCACATCAATGTAATTCATTTAATATTGTGAAACATGCGCTAGCGGTCAGTATCTTTATTGCTTTAAATCGCGCTTATTTACTGCACTTATACATCTTAATCAAGTCTTGCACACTGCAATAGGCTACATTGATTCGTTCACAGACATATACATTTATACATCATATCATATTCAAGTCTTGCACACTGCAATAGGCTACATCGATTCGTTCACAGACATATACATTTATACATCATATCATATTCAAGTCTTGCACACTGCAATAGGCTACATTGATTTCTTCACAGAATCAAAAACACCATGTTCATTGTACTTAAAAACGTTGATGAAAAGGCCAAGCATCGATTCTGCAAAATGTTAATCAAATTCAAAGAGATCAAACAAAGGGCTTCTCCATAAGGTGAGACTGAGACCTGATTTACGCAGTGCGTAAAATCGTGAACGTACGAACGTATCGTAGTTTATATCAACCAACAGGCAGCTTATGCGCTGGTAAGGCGTTACGCTGGACGTACTGAATTTTTGCCAAAGCAAATTAAGGTTACGCTGATACGCTCACGATGTTATACACATACTGCATTGTATTAGTAACCTTATAAATAAATGACTACTAGAATTTTAATGGCACTTTGTGCTTTGGCAATCGCTTTTTTAGTTTAGTGCTGTGTTTTTTTGTTGCAAATATTTTCCAGGTAAATGAGAAATAAAAATTTACTTTATAATTACCGCCATTGCCTAAAAGAGTAAAATTTTAACAAAAGCAAATATCTGAGTAAATTAGGCCTATATTTGGAGCAATCAAAACTTTGCGACAAGATTATTTTACAAAAAATCAAAACTTAATAAATATCTCCTGAAAGCCGTGAAGTTTGATTGCTTTAGTCTTCGGCTGGTGGCAATACAATCAATCTCAATAGAGCATCGTTGTATAGTCGCTTAATTTAATATGATATAAGCAGTACTTGCTGTAAATTGCAGAAGGTACACAGAAGGACGCGATTCCCTTTGAAAATTAGCGTCCCCTAGAGCGAAAAAGCATCCGGGACGCATTTTTTTCTTTGTCTGGACTTGACATAGAGTTGGAACAAAACAATGACTGATTCCGATACAAAAACTATTTTTTACCTATCACTTTGACATATTATAAGATTTGACTAGTTTTATTTTCCGCTCTAAAACGTTGTTATTCCAAAATGTGTCGGTTACAACCACAAAAGTGCCCCCATCCAATATTTTGCAGAGCAAGTTAGCAGGCCTACTGTATTACTGAATATGAGCTAAGAGAAATTTTGTTGCAGCCGTTGAAGAATAGTTCGGTTACTACAGTATAAATGCAATGAAAAATTCATAAAAAGTAGCCAACAGCAGAAGCCAACATATGTTGTTAAATCCAGGTGCCTCTTGGTGCTACCTCTCAGTTGTGAAAAATTTTTCTTGAAAATCTGCTATGTAACTTCTGTATTATACATTAGTAGTTTCAATAGTATTTTTTTCAATTTTAAACGCTACTTTTAAGGCGGTGTTGTGCAGGTATTCTAATATGAGATAATTTGAACAATATTGTTGGAAAAAACTTCACTTGATTTGTTAAAAAAAGCAAAAACGGTTTGATTAATGCAGTTTATCTCTTCACATATTCCATAAAAAATGATTTTTAATGCGTATTCAAATTCTAGATTAAAACATCAATGATTTACTACCATTTGAAGAGCACTGCACCTTTGTTTTTGATATTTGACGCTAAATAGGTAAAAGATAATTGATTGCGAACGTTTTTGCCCTGTTTTTTTCGTTGTTTGATGTTAAATAGCTTGAACGGAAAAGATTTTGACTGAACGGGAAAAAAATTTAGCTGTGGCAATAGGACACCATCAAAGTTAGCATACGTCTTTCAAACCCACTTGACCATCTGGTATTTTCCGAAGTTGGAATGTGCTTTTGCCAGGGTTTCTGCTGTGGTTTTGGCAAGAAACATGTGCTTTTAAAAACAAGATTAGGCTTCTTGGTACAAATTTTCTTGCGTTAGCGCAAAGGTATTCGGCTTGGTGTATTTAGACAGAAACCTAAAAAACAGGCCTAGGCTGGTCGGTTAATATTGATAATTTTGGCTTTCGTCATATATGCCTATACCTAGTTTTTTTGTAATTATTCGACCAATTCGACAAAACTCTACCACATCTTACTGGCTGCGTGGAGGAATTATGATTCACCAATCCTTGGCGGCTGCATTGTGAAAGTTTCACCATTCCTTGCTGCGTGCCCAAATGAATTAAGAGCTACTTCGTTGGACTTTGAAACTACAGGAAATAGAACGTTTCGATGCCCAGCTCCTTATCATTAATCGTAAAACTTTAATCACCACTTCATTTTTTTAGATTGGCGAGCGCTACATGAAATCATAAGTTCGGGATTTTATCGACTATGAGTTGAAATGGAAGACTGGGAAGAATATGCTGCTGATGCTGAATACTCGTACGTGGTTGCTGTCGTTGTTTTTACTTGTTCTTGAAGTGGATTGTTCTTGGAATTAAAAACAAGTGTCATATAGTAAGTTGAAAATAAGTTGCTAAACTGAAAGAAGCAATTATGATAAATTGGAGTGTTGAAAGCACACATCTTTATCCAGCAAACTTGATTGGATAGCTTCATTTTACACTTGGGACACAAAGTTTCCAATTTTGGTGTTTAATGCCAAATTCACGCCAAATCAAATCGCTTAAAAACATTAGGACATTTTTTGAGCCAAAATTATAGAATAAATAATGCCACAATAGTTTTTGTGTGTGACTTGGGCGTTTTATGATTTAGATTTAAAAAAACTTGCAAGCAAAATTTGGACCGTTTAAAACGCCACGTGACGTCAAAATGATGACGCCAATAACTTGAAACTAATTTTTCTAAAAAAAGTTGTCAAACATCAATCCACAAATCAAATTTGACGTTTCCATGACCTCCGGTTTAGGAGTTAGGTTGGCAACATTTTTGCCCCCTTCTCCGGGATGTGAAATGCGTTGGTCAAAATAGCCCGTGTGAAATAAGCCCAAAATGATAAGCAAGCCAAATTTTTAACAAATCAAATTAAGAGCAAGTGCAATTAGGAGTTCAGCAGTTGGAATTTCTGCTTAATTGTAGAACAAAAACAATTGCCATAATACTATGCTTAGAGTTCTTTTCCGGAACTTGTTTTTATTCTTGGATTAAGTACAGTCAGCTATACAAATCATTGAGTCAAGCTTGAATGCAACCGATTTAAACAAGTGTTTGATAGTAGCGGCTGGATTTTACATCATAAAAAAGTACTCGTCATAGGTATAAGAACTAAAAGTTAAAAATCTAAAACCATACAGACCAGAGATGAAAACCGGTCGGGTCCACCGGCAGGTCGGGTAGCCGGTCGGCACCAGTCAAATTCTCCTTTCTTGCAACTAAAACACATTTAAGCACCACCAGAAATATACTTATATACTTTGACATAAAAAAACTTTTTATAAAAAAACGGTATTAACAAACCACACCTTTTGAAAACTCTTGTTGAATGGTTTCAAGCTGTGACTAGTATGCTGCGACCATTAAGACATGCACATCCAGGGGCGTATTTAGGGTGGGAGTATTGTGCCATGCCTCTCCTTATGGGCCACTGCACAAAAGAAAAATATGCAAAATATACGTTAAAATCGGGTAATCAGATTCTAGTAAAGCATGCATGTGGAAGAAGCTTGCACTACTTGGCATTTTAGCATCATTTTAACAGCTTAAGAGTAAAAAGGGGCAGGTTTCAGATTTTTTTGTTTATGCTAAAATCTTGCCGCTTTGTAAAGCTTTTTTCAACAAATAAACCACACTCTACACTGAGCAAGAAAGACATAGCTCTTATTTTTTTATATCTAACTAGACATGACTTGTTCTGAAATAGCAGCATTTCTACAAACTGCTGGGGCACATTATATTTCGAATATTTTTTAGCCTATGTCACAACAGTTTAGTGTTTGCTGCTCGGCAAATTGCAAATAATCTGTCACCAATAGCTCAAAAATTGTCACTTCTTTTTTTGGCCTTTTGCATAGCATCATTAGAAAGAATGTCAAACAATTTAATTAGCTTGTGCTCTCCAGCTCTTTTTATGCTTATTTTGTGCACGTTTTGTGCTGCTCAAAACAGGTCTTTTAAACCAAAACTTAACCAAAAAAGGTCTTAAGATTGAATTATTTTTGCAAAAAACGCAAAAATTTTTTTTGCGTTATTTTCTGATATCCCTATTGAACATTATTTATCAACACATAAAATTTATAAGCACAATCTCTTATGCTATTGAGCATTATTTATAAACACAATATCAGTAGTAACACCTACTACACATTAAACTCTAATAGCTTTTTCTTCAAGTTCTAAAATGTCAAAGATTTGTTGATCAATCAAAACGAGTGCGCATTAAATTTGTCACAAGTTTTGCAAAAATTGAAATGAATTCAAACTAACAGGAAGCCGTCACATGTTTTTAGATACATTTGCCCAAAGCTTTTCATTTACACAAAATTTGAGCTAATATGGCTGAAAAAAAACAATTTTGAACTAGCTTAAAATAGAACTTCATTTTAACCGGGAAAAGCCGAAAAAAAAACAACTAAAAAAACTTGCATTCATCAAGCATGTTTGCAACTAGGCAGATAAGTATAAGATTTGTTTTCAAGTTTTATTTTTCACAATTCAAGAAACAATTATTAAAAATGCAATTACATGGAGTTATGGAATTTTAATACTAAAAGTAAAAAACTAACTCAAAAATACTACAAGAAGTAGCTTTTCATAGATGGGATGTAAACTGTAGCCGTTTATAAATCCATTAATAAACAACCAATCTATGCGAAAAAAAAATTAATATGTTTCTTTCGATATAATGAGCAAAATTTGTGCAATTATCTTTGGTCTAAATTTATTTTTTCCAGTAAATATTTTTATATTTTAGTATTACGTCATTGACAGTTCTTGTACCTAGGCAAGCCATAAACAAAATTATTGATTAGTAAAATAAATTATATGAAATAGATAAAAAATAATGAATAATATCACCTCTACAATCTGCAAATATGTCAAAAATTAGCAAATACTTTCAATAATGATATGTTTTGATAGGTGATGGCTTAGATGGGCACAACGGTTGACAATTCAGCTCGAAAGACCGCGATAATGATGCGCTGAGCGGCAACTGTGCGGTTCGTTGGCACGGCGCGTGGTGGTATCGAGATTGTCTCAACTCCAATTTGAATGGAAAATATCGCAACGTTGGACCTGGTAGTGATACTGGATTGTCGCGATATTATTGAAAAACAACTTCAGATACTCAATGAGACGAGCTTCATTAAAAATCCGACCGAATTAAACAAACTATGACAAACCAAAATGCTTTATGCATTGTCACTGAAAGCAATCATACGAGAAAGTTGCGATTTGTGTAAATAAAATTCAAATCAAATAAAACTTAGTATTATATCTCTTAATACAAAATACATCCGTTTATTAAAAAACTTTTGTGTTCAAAAATAATTTATTTGATGCATTTAAATTCGTCTAAAGTCTGATCAGTTAACTATATCGAAAACTAAGTACTATTACGGAACGAAAAAGTTGATTTCGAACCGAACAAAAAAATCGTCCGTCTAGCCAATAAATTGTCCGTCTAGCCAGTAAACTTCTGGTCGCCGCTGAACAACGGACAATCTCCTAAACGGCAGGTCGTACAGCGATTGATAGCATGTGTGATGATGTAATGCTAGATGCGTTGTGCATTACATCATCACAGAGTTGGTAGAGCCTCATTATTTTAATGAAATTGTTTATAAATTTTTTTGTCTTAATGTGTGCATAGCGGTTTTGCTTCTTCGTTCAAGTTTTTCCGAGGCATATTGCCAACCTCGCAAGGCTGATTACTTTACCAGTAGAAAATACAAAGCGTAGACAGGATTTTTGATTGGGAGGGGCCGCAAAACACATGCAATGACGTCATCAGAAATTTTTAAAGTATGGAGTTTTAATGGTACAAAATCAGAAGCTGTGGCCTGGGATGGCATGGATAACCAATATTTTGCTGAAGGTGGAGGTCTTGAACCAAAAATCAAACAATTTTCCTAAAATAGTTAAATTGATAGACGTGGTGAGCAAACTAGGGTAACTCAAACGTATCACAGACGAAGGTCTGGGGGCAAAGTTCTAGCTGCTGGGTGAGTTTTTTGTTGATTTTTGGAAAAAACAGTTAGTTTGATGCCATTTGGATCACATTTCGCACGTTTTTAAAGCTATTTGAAATTACTTAAGCATTTAAGATGTGAATGCCAATTGCAAAAATAAATTGTTATTCAGTCTTTCCTTTACTTACAGGTGAAATCCAAAACTGTTTTCAAAATTATGCATTTTGGGTTAGATTTTGTAAAGTACAATGTCTCCTGGAATATTTTCAAGGAAGCAAGGTACATTGCCCCTTAAATGCAATATCTTTATCTGTAAATTGTAGTTCACTTGAAGATTTGCTTGGGAGATTTTTATTTTGTCATAAAATACCAAGTTTTCGGACAATCTCTATGACCAGGGGGCACATACTTCCTCAATTCAAAATCAATATTTTGTTCAATAAGCAGTTTTTCCTCAACTATTTTTGAAAAGTATTTTGTGGCGTAAAAACTATCGAAGTGAAAGTCGTTTGTTATTGTTTGAAGTTTGTACAGTAGATGATTACCAGTCATGTTATTGCATTACGTTCATAAAAAGGTTTGACGAGGGCTCGAACAGTTTGCTATTTTTAAGTCAAAATCTTGAATTTCTCCTATGTGATACAATTGAATCAGTTAGCAATAATCTAAATTGAGGGAGCCCCCGCACCTCTGGTTGTCAATATTAATATTATTGTTAATTACTGTTGAACTCGAAAATGCTAAAAAACTGAAACTAAAGAAACATTTGGGCTTTGTTGTCATTATTTTTATCATTAGTAGCATTTTAATTGGGCGAGGGCCCGGGCTCTCTGCCCTCCTCCTTGGCTACGCCCATGGGAATATAAACACACAGCTACAATACTTATCCTGGTGGTAGTTGTAACCCATTAGCAGGCAACACCAGGAAGGTTGACTTAAATTCCAAATAAAGTTGACTTTGTTACGCAAATATATTTTTAGCGAATAGAATACTTGTCCCGCTCTTTTCTGCATGTAGTACAAAGAACAGAATAGGAAAGTCCACATCCAGCAGGTGATAAAATGCTACCAATGGGGACCCGTCAACGTGGAGTATTATCTTGTGTAGCGATAAGTGCCTAATCTAATTTTATGCTTTTTTACTTTTTTATTTCATTTGTCCCGATTTGTCGAGTGTTTTCCGATGAACGCTACATTGAAGAAAATATTGCACAAATGGGCAAATTAATTGCGTAAAACTGTTCATCCAAAGATCAACTTTCGGAAACTTATGCTACAGTCAGGTTTCAATATCATGTATTCATGGTTGGTGTGAGAAAGTTCGGTACGTCATGTTTTCCAATTCAGTCTTTTAACAATTTTTTTTATGCTAAAATGCACAAATTTCATCTGCGTAAGTTGTCATTGACGTCAATTTTGAATAAAGTTTTCTATGCATGCTGTATATAAACGCACTTTGAGAATGTGAAGCTCAAACTCCTTAATCACATCGCTAGACTACAGATGCACACAAATGTCAAGAAGAATAAATTAAACCTCCATAGTCTAGCATACTCACTATAAGCGTTTCTTTCTTGAAATAGTGTTGAATGAGCAAAAATCTTTACATCTTTTTCACAATTTTCAGAAGCCTCCAGTACAGTGGTTCTTAAACTGGGTTCGATCGAACCCCAGGGGTTCGATGAGTCAGTATCAGGGTTTCAGCGGAGATTAGGATAAGTATACACACGCTATGTAATATATATAGCAATCACAATGTTCTCTACTTAACATTAAGTCAAGGGTCGAAATTAACTTTTTCAACAACTTGCCCATCGGGCACGTGATATCAAACGTCTACTTGCACGCGAAAATTTCAACTTGCCGGAAAAAAATAGGTACAAAAAGTTTTGAGGTTACCGTAACTTTGAATAAAAAATTGCAAAATGTACATCTTGGCAAAAAACACTGAATTCGCAAAATAAGCACAGCCGCATATCCTGTTTCAAGAAACATGTTTTTGTGCACGATGTTACGTCGGATATTAATGTGACGTACGGTAAAAAGTAATTTTTCCAATTTGCATTACGAAAAAAGTGATTTTTAATTGTAGTTATTTGAATTATTTTGTTCCGTTTTGTTGCAAGTTTGTTGCAACAAAACGTTGCGGTTTGTTGCAAGCCGCGTTTTTAGTCGCAAATATCTTGAACAGGGCGTAGATATAGAAAGCTAAATTTTTTCGTAAAAGTTACAGGAGCTAAAAGATCATTAAAATAGTCATAAAAAAAATTGCAAAAGTCTTGATGTTAAAAAATTGCAAAATTCTTGATGTTGTCTTGAGGTAGTACTTGTGATATCTGAAACAGCCCTTGACGCGACAAGAGGGGAAATTTTTGTTTAGAGAATAAAGTAGCATTTTGCTAAACGCGTTTAAGTATCATAAAATCTGCGTGCGATTAAAAGAAGAGTTGATTGCGACTAACAATGTGCGTACGATTAAACAAAGTGTTGATTGAGATGATTACAACGTGCTTAACTAAAATAAAACAAGCAACAGTTTTCTCTACTGTACGTACTATTACTTATTTCATTTTAGTGCAACAAAAGCGAACCTAAATTGGCTTTCTATTAATAATCTTGTTTGATGTTGTTTGATATGATGCATTTTGTTAGCTTCCCCGTCGGGCAAGTTAAGCCAAAAAATAACTTGCCCGAGGCGGTTTTAGTTTGCCTCGGGCAAGCGTTAATTTCGAACCCTGCACTGAGTGCGTCAATTGACGCACAAGGCTGCTGTGCAATTGAGCAAGATGCACATATAGTTCACTTTAAGCAAGTGCTACTCAAAGTGCGGCCCACCCAACAAGTTTTTGCGGCCCACTGCTGGTCTCGCGGTGTACTATAAGTTTCTTTTGATACTTGCAAGTTTTTCACAAAAAATATTTTTGTCAAATTGGTGACACTGATTTCTTCAAACATTAATTTTAAATAAATTTTTGTCAATAGTCTTTGGTTAATTACGCCACTACAAGTTAGAAAGCAGGAAATTTGCGTTACGTTGGCCTCGACATAAGATGCGGTGCAACTATTTTTGTTTCATTATCTGTATTTTTATGACCGCGCATTTTGCATTTCTAAACGAAGAGTAATAGCAGCTGTATAGTGTATACTTCATATTTCATCTAAGTGCGTGTTCGGTAATGCAGCTATTGTGAAATAGGCGTTGCGGGTCTGATTAGGAACTTCTCTTTTAAGTCAAGTAATTCAAAAAGTTTCAAAATTCAAAAATCTCAATTATGTTATAGCTTTCAAATATGTTTCAAACCTGACCAATAGGGTGGAGTGAAAATATTTTTTGTTTTTCGTTTGGAACACAATAGTAATAAAAAGTTGCTCCGCTCCAATACCTTTAAACTAGTGCAAAAATTAATCAAAAATTTCAAAGTCTTCAGGTGCCCCCAGAGCTGTAAAAAATTGATTTTTTGCAAACTTTTTCATTAACGGAAATCGTAATAAACGCACTTGCCTCGCGCAGTTTTCGCAAGCAATCACCTTAAAAAGCCTTTTTGGCGATCTTTATTTGCATTAAAAGATTTTCATTCGTAAATCGAAAACTTTCAGGTGTCCAAAAATCACCGGAAATTGGTCATTTTTTCTACATTTTGCATCAATTTTAGTTAGAATTTAACAGTACAATAAAATAAGGATTTTTTGCAATAAGAGTGTTTACATACTAAGCTTTAAAATGGTGCTTTGAAAAACCTTACTGCTTTTAGTCTACCTAAACACTGATGTCCGGTCTACTACACCGGACATAAAAATGTGATTGTATAAAAGGATATTTTTAGTCTATTTTAGACAATACGTTGGTACGCCAGGCGCACTGCCTTTCACCGTCCAAGCTGTCACTTGGTTAAAATTTAAGCAAAAAATAAGCTCTGTTAAAATAAATCTTGTACAGTGTATATATTAAGGTCTTTCTGTTGCTTGTCAACCTAAAGAAAAAGATAAAGCAAAAACAGTATATTTGTTAGCAAATGATGCGCTAGTCAACGACAAAGAGCTAGTTTCTTGTATTTGGATTAGGCTCCTTTTTTACTTCAGTATTTACGGTTGTTTTATTGCACCCTAATACTTGATTATAATGCAGTTCAATCAATTTAGATTTCAGTTCCTTGAGTAATTCTTTTCTGGCTCTTTTACTAGAACTATTTTTGGTAGCAACGTGAGTAAAATATGTAGAGCGTGGCTCAAAAACGAAGTGAAATGTGTTCTTTTATAGTAATTGCTGGTCTATCTTGCCAGCGGTTTAATTTTTTTTTTCACACTATGGTGAAATATTTCCTGCCATCAAAATAATATTTTCCTGCAGAAAATGCAGGAAGCTGTCACTGTAACAGGTAAATTCTTTAATATTTTTAAGAGAACGTCGCAAAATACTGTACTTGAAAAATTTTTAAGTTTTTTGTGACGTTCTTTTAAAAATTTAGTTTAACCAATCGGCAGCTTGCACGATGGGAAGGCGGTGCGCTTGACTTACTGACTTTTTGTTTAACACAAAGATCGCCTAACCATTTTTTCTGAGGGGCGGATAACTGCGAGATTAACAGCTTTGCGCTGGGTGCGAATTGCAATCAGATGAACAAGTATTCAGATTTTCCATTGAATTGAATTGAGCGCAGTAAAATGTAAATAACAAAATCAGCGGTAGTATAGCAACTTTGTGATGGAAATCGCTTTTAAGTTGATGGAATAGCTTTCCTCCAGCTGTATTGCACTGTAAGGGATAGTGCTCTTCGAAAACACATTTTACACCTTTTTCAAATTTGGTTGATACTGCCCCAATTTGTGGTGGCTTAATGCTACGAAAACAGCATTTGACAATCTACCTCTGATGTATGGCAAACAAAAAACTTGTAGGCTCCCTTTTGAAAAAGAAATATACCAATTCAACAAGCAACAAATCAACAATAAACTAAGACCGAACGATTTTAAGAAAGGAGTTTCTATTATACAAAAAACAAAGCCAAAGACACACCACGTCTAGCGATTTGAATATTTCAAGAGATGTTTGCCTAGCGTGCCTAAGGGGAAGTGAGGCTTGAACTAAAAAACAATATAGTTTGTTCAAAAATTGTATCAGGCACCACACTCAACAAACTGGTGCAACTAAACCATATTACTTTAAAGGTACTGGGGGCGGATCCCTTTCCACTTGGCAATTTTTATAATTTATCGGGAAAAAGTAGTCAATTTAGCGCCATTTGGAACACATTTCACACGTTTTTGGAGCCATTTGAAAGAACTAAATTACCAAAATTCAAACGTTATTCGAAAAATTAAATTTTCTCAGCTTCCTCCCCCACTTACTTACAGGTCAAGTCCAAATGTAAGCCAAGTATAAAATAGTTTAAATACTGGTATTTTAGGGTTAAATGTTATACGTGATTTGGCCAGCGCCTCCTGATTACGTCACTGTATTGCGCCGACAAAGATTATACTATTTCAAAACAGCAACACTTTAATAGCATAACTAGCTGTACCCTCATTGGCTTCCACAAAAATACAAGTCTTCCCTTTTTTTATTAAACACCCGGCAATTAGTTTCTATACTTTTTTTTTTACTTTAGTCATTTAAAAAGTACAAAATTACAACACAGCCTAAAAGTAAATCATTTATTAGAGCTAGTACTGTCTCAATCATCTTGCTTATGCTTTGAAGTCTGCTTAAAACCAGAGATATTGTACTAATGAAACAACGGTGTTTTTAACAACAAAATTTGCAGTGTCACCAAAAGAGGTAGAATCAAAAAATTACTTATAGATTGCGGGTGGCTTAAGAACGTCAGTCTTTTTAAAAAAGTTAGTAAACTTTTCCTATCTTTTTTAATTCAGCTTTTATTTGGGCAAGATGTGGCGGGCCGGATGAAATCAGCTTGCGCGCCGTCCGTAGTTTGGTGAACTCTGATTTAAAATGGACTAAAAATATCCTTTTATACAATCAACTTTTTATGTCCGGTGTAGTAGACCGGACATCAGTGTTTAGGTAGACTAAAAGCAGTAAGGTTTTTCAAAGCACCATTTTAAAGCTTAGTATGTAAACACTCTTATTGCAAAAAATCCTTATTTTATTGTACTGTTAAATTCTAACTAAAATTGATGCAAAATGTAGAAAAAATGACCAATTTCCGGTGATTTTTGGACACCTGAAAGTTTTCGATTTACGAATGAAAATCTTTTAATGCAAATAAAGATCGCCAAAAAGGCTTTTTAAGGTGATTGCTTGCGAAAACTGCGCGAGGCAAGTGCGTTTATTACGATTTCCGTTAATGCAAAAGTTTGCAAAAAATCAATTTTTTACAGCTCTGGGGGCACCTGAAGACTTTGAAATTTTTGATTAATTTTTGCACTAGTTTAAAGGTATTGGAGCGGAGCAACTTTTTATTACTATTGTGTTCCAAACGAAAAACAAAAAATATTTTCACTCCACCCTACTGACCAATCAGTGGTGGATGAATTGACTTAGTAATGCGATTTTATGAAGTCGCTCTAAAAAAGTGCAGAATTTCTTTCAAATGGCCCTAAACGAGCAATTTTTTTCCATAAATTGCAAAAATCGCCCAGTGGCAGAGGGCTTCGCTCCTAGATATTGTCTATGATGATTCTTGAACATTAATAAGATAATTATGACGTTTTTCAGCCATTTTTTGTCGCATTAAAATTTTCAACACCATTCCAATCATGTTGGATCCTTCCGACCCACCTACTGCAATCGTGTTGGTTTCAACCCCATTCCAACAAGATACCAACACCATTCGGTAAGTTTCGTGATGCTTTATAAAGTTTTCATGCCAACCGTGATTTTGATTACGACGAAATGGTGTCGAAAATTTTTATCAACACCATTGCAAAACTTCACGTAAAAAGGTTGTGTTATACTCGTGGAAAACTTATTAAAGTGCCTGTAAATCAATCATAATTTAGAGGTCATGCACTTGCTGAAAAGCCATAAAACAAAATAGTTTTTTGTACTTCAAGTTTTTATATAACATGATTCTAAAGAACTTTGGTACATTTAGCTCCTTGAATCACATTATTTTTCTCAATAGAGGAGCAGTCAAACAATTAAATATCATAGGGTAATTACTTCTTAAACTTAAAATAAAATGGTTGATTTTAGTTTTGAACGGCAATAAACGAGTTTAAAATAAGGTGTTTTAGTCGTTATTCTTATCATTAACGTAACACTGTAAAAAAAATTTGTAAATTTTGCTATTCATGCCTAGTAGAAAAGTTACTATTCCTGCAGGTAAAGCACTTTACTGAAATTTGTAGTAAGTGTTGTGAATTTTACTATTTTTGTCAGGTAAACAGTTTACCAGCATGTAAGCAAAGAGGTTTTTCTGGAAATAGTAGTAAACTTGGTAAAATTTACATGTACTGCCTAGCACGAAAAAACACTAGGCTGCACGTAGATTTTACTTACTTTTCGGAAAAACTTCGCCTTCGCTGGTAAACTACTTTACCAGAGTTTTATAAAATACTACTGTTTATGGTTGGTGAAAAATTTTCCACCGTCGTTAGTAAAATTTACCGTTACTGGTAAACAACTTATGTACTATTCCTGCAGGTAAAACACTATACGGGAATTCATAGTAAATGTTGCAATTTTTGATATTAATGTTGCAATTCATAGTAAATTATGCAAACAGTTAACCAGCACATAACTAAACGTGCTTCCCTAGAAATTGTAGTAAACTTAGTAAAATTTACAGTTTCTGCCAAGCACGAAAAAAACAAGGCCGCTAGTAGATTTTAGTAAATTTTCGGAAAACTTTGACCTCTATGGTAAACCTCTTTACCAGATTTTATGTATAATGCTTTTACGGACTTATTAGAAGAATGAAATCGCAAAATGAAAATGCTTCAAAAACATTACGGAATTAAAAAGCTAAGTCAATTGTGAAGGAAGAAAATAAACCGTACATCCTTTTAAACTGCTTCGTTTTGCTTTATCGTGTTCATTTATAGGGTCTGAGGGGGAGGCAATGGCACAGTGGCCTCCCTCCTAGGTACGTTTGTGTCTGCACCGTAACGATATTAAATGCAGTTTGAAAGCTTTTAAAAGATTGTTCTTATTCCAAGTTCGACTAGAATTTCAAGCGTCAGAATTTTATTTAACCATTTATCAGGACTGTATTGCAACTGAAATAAAATAAACAAAAGAAACCAAACTTTAGGCTTGTTCTTCTTACTCCTAGCACATTTTCTTCTTTGCAAAAGTTTGCCTGTATATGAACACCTTTCAAAACATTTTAACAAATTTTTGCACCAGTACAGTAGCAAAAAAAATGCTAACTGCAATTGTTACGTTTGAAACTAAGTTATTTTAATCGTTATCTGCAAATTACTATGCGTGATGATGTAGCAGGAAGTGACATCGACAACACATCGCCCCCCCTCCCCCATTCCGTCACTCCAGCAGCATATGCCTGTAAAGCATCATTTTCAAGAACGCAAAAACGCAAGTTCGTGCGTCTCGAGTTTTTACTTTTCCGCGACTCAATAAAGATTTGTGCATCTTTGTTTGTCGTATATGACAAGTACATGTACTGTACAAGTATGTAAATCAAATAGGGATTTTCAACTTCACGAACATACTGCAGTTAGAACGAACGACGCAAGTGACTGGAAGGTGAGGTTGCTCTCTTCCAAGTGTCTACTCCAGCCACCAGAGTCGCAGCCGTAATCCAACTCCGTCGCAGTTTTGTTTAAACAAACCTGCGTACATTTCCACTCGGCCTTGCTACTGACATGTACGTATATTACAATTTACAAAACCAGAATATTAAATAAACCGAAGAAAACTTACTAATGTTTATTACAGGTCTGCAGCCGATGTAGAAAATATCAAGCATTGTTATTTTATATCATGCAAAAAATTACCGCAAACGTACTGCAAACTTGCGGCTGCGGACCACCCATTGTTATTTTGCGGAATTTGCGGTTGCGGAATAGAGTTTAAGTTTGCGGAGCCCAGCACTGCATGGCACCCTATAGCCCCCCTGCGTGCGCTCCTGCTTCTGTTCCATCCCGCTTTTAAAATTTGAAGCAACCTTCTACTCCAACAGACTCCAAAACATCATTGTCATGCCATTACACTACGCGTGTCAAGTGTTTGTATAAAAAATGCACTCGGCTGAACCCATGGGCGTCGGCAAGCTTGGGGGGGGGGGCAGGGAGGGGCCATGGCTCCCCTGGATTTTCACGCACTCTCGCTTAAACTTCTCAAATTTCAAAAATTCTTCCATTTTTAGTCGTAAATACTGGCTTTATTCGTATCGCCCCCCCCCCCCGAAAAATTTTCTGCCGACGCCCATGGCTGAACCTTGGCTCAACTTCGACAATGTTGAAAACCTGGCAATCCAGGCAGCTCAACAATAGCGTTTGCATAAACAAGCAAAATCCGGCTTTTGCTTCAAGCTCCATTCCATAGTTTTGCTTGGTTTTACTCAAATTTAGATCCGTCACGTTTAGTCACGTGAAAAATATAATGTTGTTATATTCATCCACGGTAAACTTTAATTTGCAATGATTTCGAATGCTTTTTATTGCGTAATTGCTAAGAAATTTGAAACTCAATACGGTAGTTAATAATTGAAAATCCCAATTTTTATTACAAATTGTTACGTTTTATGCTTCACATTTAATTTAAACATCTTGTTATAGCAAAGATGTGAGAAGATTCTAGAATGTTCGATTCAAATACATCACTTCTGGTTTTGGATGACTGGCAGTCGCGTGACTTGTGTCTGCAAAGGGTTCATTCAATGGTCTTCGATGGTGTCTGCATAATAAGCTTCTGCTGGCTGAATAGCATATTGGCGATTTGTAAATTACATACCGGTAATTGCCATAATGGCAATCTACTGCAAAATTATGTTACAAGTGAAGAAAGTTAAAGAATAAACAATGAGCTATCTTATAAAAGAAGTAGCCTAGGCTAGCTTCATACCTCAACTTATTTGACTCTTAGCAGGTTAGGCCCACTGTTAGACTGTTAACGGTAGCCTTTTAATTCCCGGTACTGTAAATCATAGGCCTATGCTGCTGAAAAAGGAAAAAAAAAATTATGCAGTATATAGGCTATTTAGAGCAAGGCAATCAACTAGTAAGCATAAGGAAAGTACCGGTAGGCTGCCGTGCTTTTGCAGTAACCTACCGGTTGGCTTGTAGTCCGAGTTCAGGTTTAAAGGCTAAAATATCAACTCTCAAATGTTTAAGCTAGCTATAACTCTTAGCTTCTTTGTGGTAGCGCATGCCAAAGCCAGGCTCTGACACAAAAATGCTTATTAGTAGGCCTGGAAATGAGGTACTTGTAGTGCTGAGTAGAGTAAGTAGAACTTTGCCTATTCTATGTCGTACAGTAGGCTACTGGCTATGTGTACCGGTATGTCAAGAATTAGCTGCAATTTGAGCAAGGTTGATAACACCAAAATCGTTAGCTTCCGGGGCTCAGGCCCAGTTGGGGGGAGCTTACAGTGATACTCCAGATCCCCTACCATTCTTATTAAAAGTAGAATACTGGCAGGGTACCGTAGTAGCCTATCAAAAATTAAAATTGCCGGTAATTAAATATAATTTTGAATTAAAATAAAAAAACTGTTACTCAAAATGCTGTCTCCCCTGTGAGTGGTAAAATTTTAACTAAGCCTAGTAATTTTTCTAAACAGTTCTAACCGATTAGTAAAAATATTGGACATTAATAATTAAAAAATTGACCTATTTGAAAAAACTGCCGGTATTTAATTACCTAGTTAGCACAATGGTTCTCAAACTTTTTTATGCTGCGACACACAGAAAAACTTTAGCGGCACACTTAGTGAAAAGAAAATATACTTCACTTTATTCTGAAAACTTTAATGCGTTGGATGAGCCTGTTTTTGAAAACAAATAAGGTCGAAACGAGGTCTCGTCATTGCCAAACACACTCACATTCGGGTGCGTTGCCAGAAATTCGCAATGGGGTTGGCAGGGTCTGGAGCGGAGCCCCTAGCGCTTGAAAATTTTGTTTTTTTTTGAAAAAATAACTTGAGTTTGGGGCTATTTTTTCAAAAATAAATACTTTTAAAATACGACATAGAAATTAGCAGTGTAAACATGATTAAACTAGTTGCATAAATGGGCTATGTGGAAGGTGGCTAATAGTAAAACTTTAGTTCTCTTGTTTACATACGGTACTGGCTGACTGGTAAATCATAAAATCTTATTGGTTAATAAAACTCACATGGAGTACTCTATGTCGTCCATATTTTATAGAAAAATAATTGGGGGGGCTAATGGAAAAATATTAGAAGTGATTGGTAATTAACTAATACTGAATGGCCCCCTTCCCCCTATTCCTGAATTAGATTTTATGATGAAACCTATGTTCAGCATTTTTACACTAGTTATCAAATTTAATTGCGTATTTTTGGCCATTTTTCAAAGTTTTTTTTGACTTGTGAGTTTTGTTTTTGACAAATTAGCCCACCCTCATGAACATATCAATATGTTTCAAAAGATGCTTTAAATCACTTTTTAGTCCGTTCCAGTGCAAAAAACAGTCTCAGTAGTGCTAAAAACGTGGTATTTATCTTATTCTGTGTTTTGATCGACAGGCCAATGCGGGGGGGGGGGGGTTAGCCCCCTAGACCTCCTGGCTACGCTTCAGCTTGCATTTTATAGTCAATAACAAGAAGTCTTTCTCGTTTTTTGCTTTTAATTTCTGTCAAAGCAGAAAATCCATACTTCCAGAGCCATGAAGATACAAATGGCAGCATTATTTTGATGGCTTTGACACCTATCATTAGATAAGATTTGTAAACAGATAGCCAAAACTCGTCCAAGCTTTTTTGAGAAAACAATGCTTGAAAAAATAGATCATTTTGTAAGTCTACGAGCTGCTCTACTTTTGTAAGTTTATGAGCTGTAACTTTTGTAACTTTATGATCATTTTGTAACTCTATGAGCTGCTCTACTAACTCTATGAGTTGCATCTTATTGTGAGGCATGATGTATTGTAGATCGCAGTCTCAACTGGTCAAGACTTAGTAAATTTTATGATGCCAACTGATTGGCACAATGGTGTTGGTCTACATACAGTATATAGTGTTAATTTTCAGCAAGCATGCATGTGATTTAAATTGCAGAAAGTGTTTCTAATGCTTTAAGGTAAAATCAGTTAGTCTGTAAATATTATAAGTTTATAATTCTGTACTGTGGTCCTGGTGCCGCAATGGACCTAATTGAAAAATGTGTTTGGGAGATATTGCCAGATCTTGACTCTACAGTTTTTTGTCGTTTGATTGAAACATTAAAAGTGATTGGAGTTAAAACGCAAGAAGATTTACCATTAGTCGAGCAAGCAGATATATCAGATGTACTTACCCCTATTGAAGTGTGGAAGCTCATTAAAACATGGAATCAAGGTTAGTATAAACATAATAGGGACCTATAGCATTGTTTCAAAAATTTGATACTATTCCTTGCTGGGTTAATACGTTTTGAGAGTCCTAAAACAACTTTTTGTAATAAATGAGTGGTGCCATATAATAACATTTATCATTTGAAAGTTTTGCATAGACCACTGCAGTATTATGCCAAGCTTCCATCATAAATTATGTCTTCCTTAGCGTGGTAGGAAATATAAAAAATCACTCTATCTATCACCAAAGCATTGTTCTTGCAAACTACTGTTAGGTTAATTCTATGGTCTGTATTAGGCTGCATAGCTTTTAGCAAATCTGGAAGTTTTGAACATTCTTTGAATAATGTTTTCTTGATACTTCTTCGTTTCTGATCATACTCTTTACATTCATGGTTTGGGTTTGCACAATTATTGTGGCAGTTGTTTAGTGATAATGGTATATATCAAACAAAAATATAAATCTCACTTCTCCCATAATCAAAATAGGATACCTCAGTTTTTAGGCTTAAGATTGTGTTATTAATTGCGGGAGTTCAAACTTTTAAAGTGACAAATTTTTGTTGTAAATGATTCTTATGTACCGGCCAGTTGGTCGAGCGATAACGTGTTCTTCTCTGGAGCGGAGAGAAGAACACCATCGATTTAAACGATCTGAGGTTTAAATCTCAGGCCGGTCAAATTGGACACAGTGTTGCCAAGACTCACCAGCACTGCAACATTTGTTTGAAAGGAGCTGTGTTGCCCGGATGCAATGATGCGGAGATGGGCCACGCCAACTCGTTACACGCTTTGGTTTATTACAGCAAGTATAATAAAAGAAAGAAGACGATTCTTATCAGAGCTCGACCTAAATATCGGTCAGCTGATATGTATCGGCCGATATCAGGGCCTAGCCGATATATTGTATCGGCTATTTACTGCTGAAAAAATATCGGCTTAGTACAATTACCTTAAAGGCGGTGAATCATCCAGCCAATTTCAGTGGTTTACAATAGCTAAAACTAAACTATAATTTTTGATATTTTTAGTTTTAATTTTGGGACTGCAGTTGCAAAGATATGCAACAAATACAAAAAGATGTCCCCCCGAAAAAAGTTTTTGGAAACTCTGAGTTTTGAACTTCCCGCCAAAACCACAGTAGGCCTAATGGTTTAGAGAACTGTGGTAGGCCTAATAGTTTAGAGATAGTTTATTTCTAATTAGTTTAGGCCTAATTAGGCCTATCTATCTCTAAACTATTAGGCCTAATAGTTTAAAGATAGTTCGGCCTAATAGTTTAATAAGATTACAGTAGGCCTAATAGTTTAGAGAACTGTGGTTTTGGCGGGAAGATCAAAACTCAGAGTTTCCAAAAACATTTTTTGGGGGACATCTTTTTGTATTTGTTGCATATCTTTGCAACCGCAGTCCCAAAATTAAAACTAAAAATATCAAAAATTATAGTTTAATTTTAGCTATTGTAAACCACTGAAATTGGCTGGATGATTCACCGCCTTTAAACTGTGTATTTTTGAGAGCAAGCACGACCACTCTTGACTATTGATTGCCAAATCGTATTTTTGGTTTGTTGTTTTTATTGAATAATACAGGAGTTTGACTTGTGTTTACAATAGTCTTTTTTTGGAGGGGAATTGGTGAAACTTTTAGAGTCAAGTTAATCGAAAAATAGTGACAAATTTTCATAGTTAATAAGTTAATATATCGGTATTGGCCTAAAAATTTCCAAAATATTGATATCGGTATCGGCCTGAAAAGGTCATATCGGTCGAGCTCTAATTTTTATGTCTTGAAGGCTGTTGGAGATGCACAACAACTTGCAGTAACATACATTTCATTTTTAGTGCTCTGGAGAATAGTAGCTGCATTTCTGTTTAAAAGAAATTACAGCAGATAAATAGTGAAAGCGAGTGCTACAATACTGCCTTACCAAAAACTGTTCGAATTTTGGATGTAGTTGGTGCTTTTTTTGGAGAAGACATAAATTATTTGTACAAGTGCTATGTGGTAAGTAAATAAACACTGAATGCATTACATTCTCATCAGCATAAAATTTTTATGAAAAGTGATCTAATCAGTTAAAAATTTTCTTTTTTTGTAATATGGTTGGCCACATATTGCAGTGTAAGCAATTGAGACGGTGTAATTGTTGGAGCGTTGGTTTTACGATGGCACGACTGTTTCTGCTAAGTTGTGATTATAAACTCTCACCCAAGGTTTGCCGCTGCTTCCTTGGATAAGATGCTTTGTGAGAGTTTTCTCCACTTTGCTGTGTCTTGAACAGTAAAATTAAGAAGCAGGAATCAAGGTTTGACAAAAAACAAGCAACGTTAACTCTTATGCTAGTCTGAATTTGACCTATGCATAACACCTCCGTCGTTTTCTTGTGATAGGACGATAAAAACAGAGAAATCAGATCAAATCAATGACCATGGTGAGCAGTACTTATAATTGATGAAAAGTACTGATACCGTAGTACTTTAGGGACTTAGTTTATGTAGGTAACGATACTTTTTAAAAGTAAAATGTTAAAAATGTAGGCAGTGTGAAAATGTAATTGCAAAAATTCACGAAAGGTGTTCATTGTTTGAATGTGATATGATAGTAAGGTGATGCTGGTGTAGGTTTAATTTATGCTGCTTATTCAAATAGAATTGTAACTGCAATGTTAAACGAGGACTAAAGGCAAAATCAATGAGGTTATATAAAGTTTGGCGAATCGTATTAGAACAGAGTGGCGTTCACTTCATCCTTCTTGACTTAGCCGTTTCAGAGATACTCTACTTCAAACACGATGTCGGGGCCTCTAATGGCATAAACTCTAATAACATTTATTAGCAACCCTGGCAATGATAGCCGTTAGCGTCGTTAGCGACGCCATTCCAGTTGTAATCTAACGCAACGCCGCTATTAAGCTACTGCATTGAGTCGTTTCGCTGCGCACCAATCAGTTCGTTCTTGTCAGCACACAGATTCGAGCAGAGGAAAAGAGTGGAGTGTTTTGTATCCTAGCGATCTTAGCAAAAATCAAGCTGTCAGAACATTTCAATCTAAATTATAGTCTAGCCTAGCAATAAGGTTTTTATTACTAGGCTACTTATTACAAACTCATCCCTGATAAGACTACCAGTACTTGAGTAAGCCTATTGTATTTGTTTAAGTATTTTGTTGCCCTAGAATAAAGTTTTTCATCTAAGTTGCAAACAATGGCCTTCTACTTAACTCTACTAGCCTTACTTTCGTTTGTTCTTAGACGTTTGTTACCTAGGCTACCAAACAGTTTACTCTTTTTTTCTAGCTCAGATCTAGTCTGTGGACTAGTTCAAAATGATTAGTCCGCTGCGAAACGACTCAATGCTGTAGCCTACTCGCAGCGTTGCTTTAAGCTAAATTAGAATATCTCTGGAACGGCTAGGTCAAGAAAAATTGAGTCAACACCAATCTCGTCTATGTGATTGGCCTAACTTTAGACGCCTCCATCACTATTGCCTTTAGTCCTCCTTTAAGCACAATTAACAAAGTCACAGTTGAAAAAATTTCAAACTCTTTATTAAAACAAAGTTTTCTTGCTTAAAAAAAAAAAGTATCCACTATCGCTAGACAAGGGTTTCCCAAACTTTTTTGTTCCGTGGTTTAAAAACAGTTTGTGGCCCACTAAAATATTTCATAAACTAAACTCTGAAAATGCCTCACAAAAGTAGACATACAAAAGAGCTTTTTGCAATTTATTTTTCAATGAGAAGGATACGCTTACACTTCAGCACCAAGCTTCAAAATTCTTGGCTCTGTTCTTGATGACCACAGCTAACGTCCTTTTAACGTCAAGGCGGTTGCGTTGCGTGGACTTTGTACATACTAGCATTTATTTGCCACCGAACTTTTGCAACTCTTTTTTAATAAAATTTTAACAGGAAAATGAATCAACGGACGAGATTCTTCAGAGTGTACCAAGTACCCCTTTTTTGATTGTATTTGGTGAGTTAGTGTGTACATGTCATTAATTAACACTTTTTAATTTTGATAATTTGCTATGCTTTCTACAGTATACGTTTAACGCGAAGGATTATGATGAAAATTGCAGAAAAGTTTTTTAAAGTTCGGTGCCTTTGCACTACGTAGAGAAAGGGCATTTGTTGATTTTGCGGTAGATTTCAATTTTTTTACCGCAAATCTGCAAACCAAAACCTTGATTCCGCAATTTGCGAAAGTGCCCCGCACTGGTATCAGGTAATAGTAACATAGTAATTCTAGGTATTTGACCAAAATTTCGTACTAAAACAAGCTTGTTTGTTTTTTAATAACTTTATTTCTGTTGCCATTAGAGAGTAGTAGTCTCTTAAGTGCCTATAAAAAATTATGTCTTCCGGTCATTTTGACACCAGTTTTGTTAATTTACGCATAGTAGTTTCGGAGTTACGTCACATTTACGAAATTTTGGCCCCTCAAAATTTCAATTGACACGTGCAACTTCAAAATGACGTCACTATCCAAAAAAATTTTTGGCCCAACTTGTTTTTCCCAAAATCCCACCCTATTGCACCCCGGGAAGTTTTGATTTCAAAAATGGTGAGAAAATAAAACATCCTACTATTTCAGTTTACCTGCAATTACCGAACATGACTGTTTTTGCAGCACTTGTTACTGAGTTTGTGTATAGCCTACCACATTGTCTTTCACTTTATACCATGCGTGATTTTTAAAGGTTCGTTAATTTCTCCAACCAAAGTGATTGTGTGTATCGAGAAAGAGCCAGTCTGCAAAATGGACAGAGTGCTGCGTGGCATCATATACGTATTTAGCAGCTACTATGTCTTCAATATGGAGTACAATTCGAACATTGGTGCATTATTGGAATTCGTTCAGAGGTAAGTTAATTCATATCTATCTTGGACTCTTGGCAAAGCTATCATATTTTGAACTAGCAATATTTATTTTAAATCTTCGATACACTTTTAATACCTGATATAGGTTGTTTGTTTGTGGTGGTCATTACTTGTTTGTTTGTTTGTATAGTTAGTTACTCGATCATTCATTCATTCATCTTTTAACACTAGAATTACGGACATTTTTGTATACCTTCGTTTACGGAGGTGTCGTTTTCGACACTGATGCGCGTAACGTAAAACATAAGCTGTAATACCGCAAAGTTTTAGTGTTTATCTGCGCTTTCTTGTTAAAATTAAGTTTGCTATGAGAAATTAAATTTTTACTCTGAATTCTAGCATTCAATGCATCGTAGTTCGATTCCAAGGACTTTGTAATTAGTAGAAAAATAATAGCAAAAGTCAAATGACAGGTAGTTTATTCTAAAACATTGCATTGCTAAGTTACAGTAATTTCAATTACATACGAGAAGAGCAATATTTGCACTTGACAAATGTTACTTTCGATCCGCTAACGGAGCAAGTTCCACAAGTTGGCTTTGTGCAACTCAAGCACAAACTAGTAGTTGCATTGTTGCAACTTTTACCGTGACATTTTCTTCTTTTGCGATCTGGGTAGGCGGCAGGAACAGCGACAGCAGATGTAGATGTATTAGTACGTGTTGATTCCGGCTCAATACCTAAATTTTTCATCAACTGAAAAATAAACTGTCTGCGACTAATGCGATTTCCAGTACATTTTACAAACAACATTTTTGCATTTATTGCTGCAATATCAAGAATATTTCCCCATACAGAAAGGGGCCAACGTCTTGAAGCAGATCGAGTCGTATAGAGACGAGTCATCTGGTCGAAACAGTCAACACCAACTTTATTTTTGTTATAAAATAATATAACATTTGGCTTTTGTTTACGAGAATCAGTGTCCACATCTGGCGAGGAATGCATAGTTGAAAGAGGACATATAGACTTGTTGCGTTTTGGTTGGTAATTGACGAACAAAGCGTTGCTTCTATCATGCCACATAAAGCGGCGATGATAGATTTTGTCTGGAAGTGGTTGCGTCATTTGAAACGACAACTCACGGCGATTTTTTCTTATTGTTCCTACAATCGATATTTTGTTCCTTGCAAGTTTTTCAGCCACTGGTAATGAAGTAAAAAAGTTATCACAAGTGATGTTGTAACCTTTTCCTTTTATTTTATCTGTGAGCTTTAGCATCACAGATTCCGCCAAAGGAGTTCCTCCTCGCTCTTCTCGTTCTTGAGCCCCCAAATACGGTATGATATTAGCTACATATTTCGTTTCGACGTCTGCCAATACCCAGAATTTAATCCCGTATTTGTCCGGCTTGTTTGGCATGAACGTGATGAAGGGGCAGCGAGATTTTACAGGCATTAGTTGCTCATCTATAGTAAGGGAAAATTTGCAGTTGTATTTTGTTTGGCACATAGATGAAAACGTTTCAAATACTTCACGAATTGGCGCGAATCTATCTGCTCTAGGTCCAGTCCTCTGTCTGTTTGGCTTATCATCAAATCTCAAATATTTGAGAATTTTTAGAAACCGGTCTCTTGGCATCGTTTTTGAAAAAACAGAAATTCCATATTCTTTGTTGAAGAGGAACCATGCAGAGTCAAGGAAAAGTTCGTATCTCCTCTTCTGTGAGCCTCTTCAGTTGTGTATTTCACAATAGAGCGAAGAATAACTTCAGGAATGTAGTGCTTCCATGCATCATATGGTGTGGAAATAGACTGCGAAACTTGTCTGGGGACAGCACTCGCACCTGTATATACATTGTGGGCAGGAGTTCTTCCAACGACCGAAGTTGGACTATTTTTCCATACCGTCTTGTCCTTTCCTAAATGTGTTGAAGCACCATTAGCATTTCATCCAAAAGAAGAATTGGAAATATCTGAATCCGAATTGCTGGATTCGCTACTTTCATAGCTGTCCGAGCTGCTGCTAAGCAGACGCCTATCTTGTCTTTGTCTAGCAGCATCAACAACTGAAGAAAGATTTTCATCTTCTTGTTGATCTTCTTCCTCATCTGATAAATCATCATCAGTGAGCCAGTCAGTAATCAAATCGGCAGCTTCTGCTGCACTGTGCTGTTGATGATTCATAAGATCTTTGACCAATTGCAACAATTTAATACGTCTCTAACTCGTCACTAAAATAAGAATCAAGCAAAAAAGTAAATAAATCTTTAAAACAATTATTCCGTCTAAAACAGTTTTACAAATCATTATGCCGTAGAAAAGGATAAACTAAAACTTATCTATTTTATTAGTTCAATAAACAGTAAAGCTTCGCTGTCAGTATCTCGTGTACATTCGCTGAGCCTAACCTCTTCATCTTCAGTCTCCAGTATAGTACAAAAAATAGGGCATTTTTTGTTTTATGAAAGCGTGCTGAGTAGACTAGTTTTTCTCTACAGCTTGTAATAAAAACGCTATTCTATAGTCTATACTGAAAGCTACCTGTACATTCCTACAATTTATAAATATCAAATTTACAACTAAACAGTTTCTCACCGCAGTTTTGTTGACAAATCTAATTATACAACTCATAATTAGACTTTCAAACAAAAGTGAGCAAACAGAAACCAGACAAAAAAGCGCATTTGATGAGCTTCAGAACTTTTCGCAAGCAGAAACGCTATATAGTGTCGATAATGACACTTCCGTAAACGATAGGGTGTGAGAGTTAACACATCTAAAGTAATTGATAAAAAAAAATAATTTGTTATAAAATGTTATGGATGGTTTATAGTAATAAATTTTAGGAAAAGTCAAAAAAAATTTACGCCCTGTAAAGCAAATATCTGGAGATGCAACAAAATAAAAAAATCTTGGTGTCGAAAACGACACCTCCGTAATTCTAGTGTTAAGCCCGCTTTAGCGAATAGGGTCGCTTGAGCAGCCGCTCAAGGTTTAGCTGCCACACATCACGATCTTGCACCACCTTTTGCACTTTGTTGGACAAAGCCCTAAGCGGTTCCGGGCCAATCCTCAATTTGATAAAGCTGTCGTGTTCGGGCTCGTCCAATTGGCCTCACCCTTTTACTTTTTTAAGCAAAAATTTGCTTGGTAACCTTTTCCTGAGACATTGGTGTTTATATGGCCAAACCGTCTAAGCTGAGATATTTCAATTCGAAGAAGCAGCGGTTTTTTTATCAAGAGATAGCGAATTTTTGAGCTGTACACTTTATCTAACCGTGTGACCGCAAAATCTCATTTCGGACGCTTGCACTTGCGATCGCACTTTTTCGGTCATTATCCATGATTCATGACCATAGGTGGGAATGAGGACGTGTAGATTGTTTTGAACACTGCTAACTTCGCCTTTGATAGTTTTCGTTTCCTAACTATACCGAACGATGTAAAGCTTGCATCACTGCACTCGTTTTACCTATTCTTACCCGATCATTAGATTCAGTAATAGATGTTACTATCAACCATACTCTTACGTTTCCAGATATTATGCAAGCATTGAAGAAGTTGGGTCAAAAACAAAAAAAGGAAGAGGCACGAAATAAACCCGAAAGTTGTGAAGCTAAGTAAACTGGTGAAGTCTCACCAAACTGATGCTGCAAAAAGACTTTGAATTGTGTTTTTGGAAAGTTTTGACTTCCATAACGTTTGTGTTGACTGAAGTTCGAGTGCACTGCACTAAGTACTAATTCGTCTGTTCTACTATCATACAGCAATGATATCATCTCCAAACAAAGTGCTAAAATAATGTGCCGAATCAAAAACCTTTTCGGGGATGGTATGTTGGTACATTAGTAAAGTGATTTGTCTACAATACCGTGATTATCTGACGTCCACAAATATTTTTTCCAGTTTGGTTTTTGCCTTTTGATTTTCATGTTGATTAGGGCTGTAAGTGATGCTGCAAACGGCTTTTCGCGTTGCATTACCCCGTTGCATTACCACAAAAAATGGCATTGGCCTCTTTTCACCAAGAAATTTTGATATTTAGAGGGTGGGGTTCGCAGCTCTATTTTAGTTTATGACATCGTTAAAAAAACGTGAAAAAAATTTTTTGTAAGACACTAGCAAGTGGCATATCAACAGGTGCAGAATGACCCCCTGAGTCGTAATTTGTTGATTGTTTTGGTGTATTGGTATTAAATACAGTAAAAATTTATTTCAAAATTGTAAATCGATGACGTCATTATATTTTGTTAAAATTGCATCTTTGACGCTTTGTTAAGTATTAAGTGGAAAATGGTTACTGGTTGCCTCTTGTCTATACAAAATCGTTTTAGTAAAAATAATATCAGTCATGCACAACGTCTTATTAGTCAATATACTATTATACTAATCATAGAGTGCTTAATATTTGTCAATAATCACCTAATTTTTGTGAGTACTTTTATAGATTGAATATTATTATTAGCCCTGAATTGTACTGAAAACAAGCTATTTTTTAATTGTTTTGCGTGCTTCTGGCCTAAAGGCTACCAGCGCGGAAGCCTAGGGAAGAGCTACCAGAACGGCGATTATTTAAAACAAGCAATGCGAAAGAGTTATCCTCCCACAGGGTTCGAAACTGCAGCCTTTGTGGTTGTGGGAGGATAACTTTTTCGCTGTGCTTGTTTTAAGTAGTCGCTGTTCTGGTGGCTCTTCCCTAAGCTTCCGCCCTGGTAGCCTTAGGTCAGAAGCACGCAAAACGATTAAACATTAAAACTCTGGCCTGCAAAGTCAAAGCATCATAATTGGAACTATTATAAATCATGTTATTGTACAATATTATTGCATTAAGTAAATAGAAATGACTACCACAAGAAGCGCAACTGAAATTTGGTTGATTGGTAGTCCTAAATCTGATGTTAATACCAGCTGTTTACCAAGCGGTGATGATGTCATGCATTACTTTTTTCACATTTTCAAAAATCGAAATGCCACAACAAATGATGCTGTAAAGCGAATGATTGAAGTAGTTACTAAAATTTGGTTTAAATCGGGAATTCATATGAAAAGTAGTTGGCTGCATTCAAAACCACTTCTGAAAATTTTTGAATTGTGAAAAAAATTCATGATTGATGCTTCCCGAAGAAGCATCAATCATGAATTTTTTTCCGGTATTATTATTGGCCTTCTTAGCTACCGTTGTGTGGCCCAGCGTGACTTAAGACTTGCAAAAAGAATCCAAAAATGATGCTCTGCGGTAGTGTGGTTAGACTGACGCAAAGGGACTGGTTCGTAGAAACGAACGAACGATCGCGCTTCTTTTAAATTTTTTTCACGATTTAAAAATTTTCAGAAGTTGTTTTGAATGCTGCCAAATACTTTTTATTGGAGTCCCCGATTTATACCAAATTTCAGTTACTGCTTCAATCGTTCCCGTTACAACATCATTTGTCAGGCATTTTGATTTTTGAAAATGTGAAAAAATGTATGGCATTACCTTTGGTCGGTAAGCAGCTGGTATTAAGATCAGATTTAAGATAGCCAACCAACCAATTTTAGTTGGCTTCTTGTGGTATTCATTTCTATTTACTCAATTCGATAAAATTGTACAGTAAAATAATTTATGTTTTCAGTACAATTCAAAGACTAATCTTAAAAAGTATTCACAAAAATTAGGTGATTATTGACAAGTATTTAAGCACTCTATGATTAGTATATTGCCTAAAAAGACGCGGTATATGACTGAGATTACTTGTATTAAAACGATTTTGTATAGACAAGAGGCAACCAACAACCATTTTCCATTTAATACTTATTAAACCGTCAAAGTCGCAATTTTAACTAAAAGTAACGACGTCATCGATTTACAATTTTGAATTAAATTTTACTTAATGTCAATACACCAAAACAATCAACAAATTACGACTCAGAGAGTCATTCTGCGTCTATTGATATGCCACTTGCCAGAGTCTTACGAAAAAAATTTTTTCACGTTTTTTGATGACGTCATAAATACAAATATAGTTGCGCACTACCTTAACATCAAAAGTTTTTGGTAAAAATTGGTCAATATAATTTTTTGTGGTAATATATCCGAAAAAGCCGTTTGCAGCATCACTTTTAAATAAAGTGTTTGTTTGAACAACCGTAATGTTGATAGTAGCCATGGTGAGTACCAGAACTTGTTTGTTGATGTTCAAGGTTGTGGATCCGGGTGTAACGTCATTATCACTTAATAAAAAATTTCTTTCAAAAAAGTCAAAGTGTGATTGATCATCAAAAATGCTTGAAAATTACTAGAAAGTTTCATAATTTTGTCACAAAAACTCGTTTTTTTGAATTATCTCAAAAATTAGTCATTTGAAAAAGGTGATGAAATTAGTTGTGGCGATAGAAAATACTTCAATGGAACTGTAATTTTTTCCTTTTGGAACTAACATTACCTGCAAGTGCTGGCAAAAGTTGCTGTCGCCAAAGGTTAAAGGTCAGCCGTAGCAAGTATTACTGAAAATAACTGGAAAATGTTTTTGTTGCATAGTAGAATTTACGATCATGTGGTTGAAATATTACCATCTATTCAGAGCAAAATCTACGAAATAAAAAATTAGTGCGACTAAACACTTTAAATATTATTGACCTTGACTGGGAATTTTTGTAGTAAAATTGTAGGATTTCCAGTTTTGGGTCTTGGTTGTTACCAGCTGGCCTAAGCAAAATCTACCATAGTATAAAAATTACTTCTGTTAAATCGTAGTAAATATTACTGACTACAACCCGAAAATATTTCGATTTTATGAGGTTAACCGTAGCAAATATTACTGAAAAAAGGGAAATATTTTAGTTGCGTAGTAAAGTTTACGATCAAGTGGTTGAAATATTACCATCTAGTCAGAGCAAATTCTACCAAATAAAGGAATTAGTGCGACTAAACACGATAAATATTACTGGTAGTGACTAGGAAATTTTGTTGTAGAATTGTAGGATTTGCAGTTTGGGGTCCTAAATATTACCAGCTAGCCTAAGCAAAATCTACCATAGTGTAAAAATTATTTCTGTTAAACGTAGTAAATTTTACTGACTATTACTCATAAATATTTCCGTTTTACAGCAAAATTTTAAAAAGAGTTTTGTAAATTTTACTAGAAAGTGCTGGTAGAATTTTTTAAACCTACGAAATAATTACGTAAATTCCATGTAAATTTTACTACCAAATGCAAAAAATTATTACCAAGTAATCAAGTAATTTTGCTGCCTAGGCAGGCGTAGTAAAAACCGTAAAATTTTTTTTACAGTGTAAAGTGTAACATTTCAGCTCTGCTTGTTATATTATTTCTGTTATCAAGACGTAAAAAGATTTATTTTGCAATTCAAGAAAAATGCAATTATAGATCAAAAAATCAAAAAAAACAAAGCAATTAATGTCTGAAAAAGCAGCAGTCACTTGAATTGCAACAGAAAACTGCGAGGAAACCGTACGGTCATCTAGTCTAGCAGCCACCAATAAGTTAAAATTCTTTGAATCCAAGGCGTAATTACCGCTTAAAATTGTTCGCAATACAGTAACTTCCTACTAGTTTATTTCTATTTTTTCAGATTATTATTGTGCAATTTATCAATTGTATTTCGACAATTATTTTTGTCTGTGTATTTTACTTTAAATTGATTAAACTATACAATTTGTAATTTTTCTGTTATGGTGAGTTCCAGATTTTGACTCCTTGATATTTGAAGTTTCTTTGCAATTTTTTAGTTCTGTGTCTAGGCAGAAACAAATAAAAATCAGATGAGGCTAATTGCGTAGTTCGTGAGTGTATCGCTTTCACGGTAGCAAAATATGAAATAAATCTGTTAGATAATTTTTTGCGTGAGTATTTATGCATTATTTGCCTTCATCGTATGTATATTAAGCTTTAACTTTAAATATTTTCTGTTGTTCGTAATAAGGTGCAATTGTTCGTTTTAATGGTTCATTATTATTTAGGCCCTGATTATTTTTGTTTCGTTATTGTCTTTAACTTTTCATTACAATATTTTTACATTCTGTCAAAAGCAAGAAACTTCAAAGAAAAAAACAGCTTGAAAAAGTATAATGTCGAGTTTGAACTTCAAAATTGGGATTATTGGGATGAAACTTTTAACAGATTTCACTTCGAAGAAAAATGCAGTTTTATTGTTATTTAGCATCTGTCGATGGAGGCAAACAAAGAATCAAACCCTAGCCAAAAGAGGCATCAATTGGCGATTTTATGAATATGACTCATAGACGCTAAAACAATTGACGCTTTCACAAAATCAGTCAAAAATACAGTATTTTAAAATCAAATGCTATGCAAACAAGATAAAATTTAAAATCTTTTAACTGAATAAATTACTGTCGGTGGTCTTTTGAAGTCGAAACTAGTTTTCGCTTTAGTTTGTAACACAGTTGATTTAAAAAAAATTTTGTTTGATTTTGTAAAAGCATTTAGCATCTATAAGATGGCAAAGTTTTCAAAATAATAGCTGTAGGAGACGTGATATTACCACTATGTTATGATGTTTTGTAATCGTATAAGCGAATTTCTACTAAATTAGCTACAAAAATTGCAAAGTACAAGTGCATTTACACTGGATGCGAAGCAACCAAAATTTGACGTCATCGACAACTTGTGCCTATTTTGAGAAAGCAACGTAGCGACCACTCGCGAAAGTTGCCAACCTTTGCCTCGTCACGCTCCTTAAAATTTTTATGGGAACCCAATAATGTAGACATGGCACAATATATCCTTCAAGCTGCATTCATACGGGCAACTTTGAGCTGCGAGAATTTTGATTGACTGATCCATGTTTATCTTCCGCAGCGAAGGCGACGCATTTAGTTTGGACAAATCCTCACCCGCTTAGAGGTTGACCATTTTCATGTTTTCCGATTAACGTTTGACTTCTTTCCACGTAAATTTGCTGCTTGTTCAAAGCCACCAAGCAGAGATAATCATCGTAAAACGTCTTATCCAAGGACGCAACAACGTGACCAGAGTGCGGATTGAACCCAGATCATGCAATTGAGGTCGTCGTGAAAACGACGCCTGTACCATCTCGGCCACGCGGTCGACAAGAACAATTCTTTCTCAATCGCTCTTGCTTCTTTCTTTCTCGATTTGAGAAATAAAAAAAAAGGATAACATGCGGATTCTCGCAGCCGGTTACCGCCGTCGTGAATGCAGCTTTAAATAGATTTTTAAATCCAAAAGCAATTATAAACGTCGCACTTTGTCATATAAAATGATATTTAATGCAACATTCAGAGTTGCAAACATATATAAGACGTTGTTTAGAGCGCTATCATTAACCGAAAATGTTTACAGGTAAATTAAGGCTGGCATTCATTCTTTTTTAAAACAAACCAGAAAAAAATAGACAGCTTTCGGTTTACCTCTAACTAAACTACTGTCCAACATTCGATCTGACAGGAATTTTTCTGACAAAGAAGTCAAAAACTTTATATTATTGCAAGAAATGTTTTAATGCAACAATCATCTGATTTTGAGTACTTTTCTAGCAGTTGTGGCACATTTCTTTTTCTTTTTTATATTTGTCTTTCAGTTGTAATTGTAGGTAGGTTTTTTCAGACGTCGAAAAACTAATTTTTGCCTCCAACTCTTTTCAGCTCTTTTTCAATTCATTTTTCAACGCTACGGTATTACTGTTTTTCAAATTAATGATTGGAAATACCGTTTTAAACCAAAATCATTTTGACTAAATAAGGCTGACAATTAGTTGTTTTGAGAAAAAAAGAAAGATAATTTTTGAACTCAAGGAATCTGCCTCAAACGTATACCACATAACCGTTGCGAAATTCTTGATGTGTGCCTTCATGTGTCAGTGACTGTATTGTGGTCCCGAGATAAAAAGAAAATAGGAAAAAAATGTAAAAATTAACCTATAGCTTTAATTCCACAGTATTTATGCTCCAATTTTAACACTAATAACTTTCGCATGAAAGGGATAAAATACAAAATATCAAACCTGATGCTTTTTTGTCGCGCTAGAGCTTTACTCTTGCTTTCAGTTGTTTGCGATATTCTGACCAGAGTATCTTGTTGCTTCAACAAAAATCGTGATGCTCTTCCAACAGATATCACGTGTTAATCGGTCATGTATTAACGTTATTAAAACGCAGGATAATTCAAGCAGAGTTCATTTTAAAGAAATTGGAAATAGAATTTGAATCGATTTTTCGATTCAATTTACTTGATGCGGTAATAGACGACAATTACTCAGTCTGAATTTACAAAAGAATTAGTCATGAACTTTCCAGTGCCGTAAATACATTATACTGTATTGATGTGGAATTCTTTTTATTTTTGCAATGTTCATAATCATTCCAAAAAATATTTCCCCGAAACATTTGTGTAGTAATCTATTGTAAATTGTTATTTCGAAGTTATTTTGTGACTTAATTTCTTGGTTGAAATGTGCTGACTGCTGAGAGCTGCTAATGAGAGCTAACAACTGGAAACACCGCAACTGTCCAGCTTCGTACTTAGTTTACTTACGCTGCTTTTGGCTGCAGGTTGGTGGTTATTCTAGGCGCCTAATTGCCGATAGAAGTTGTTTCGAAATCAAGGAGTCGAGCACGAAAAACGTCAAGCCTTTACATAACATTATTGCTTTCCTTATTATGTTTTGTTTTGTTCTGAATTTATGTTTTGCTTTACTCGCTTTTGTTTGTCTAAGTTTATGACAAATAAACTTAACAGATTTATGTGGATATCTTTTTTGAAAATTTTGTTACAGCAATGAGAAGGCTATGAGTAAATGTCATAGGTGGGCAAGTTAATGCAAAACGTTAGCTTCGTTAACCACTAGTCCGTTAACAAACTTCACACCTCCGTTAACGTTAATCCGTTATTTTCAGCTTTAATTAACGGAAGTTAATAAAGTCCGTTAATCCGTTAACATTTGGCGTGTAATTTACATTTCTTTTTACTCACTCGCTTCTAGAACACGTATTGACGCTGTTGAGCTGATTGTAAGGAAATATTTATTGCTATGGTGGTTTTTTTGTGTTTTGAAAGTTACATTTTACAGTCTAATCTAATTTCAAGATAAAAACTAGTTCAAATGCACAACGAAGTTGCAAGATATTAACGATGAAAACCCTAACGGAAGTTAGCAGAACTTAACGGAAGTTACTTTAGTCCGTTAACAGCACTTAACGGAAGTTAATTTAGTCCGTTAACATGAAAAAACTTTTTAACGGATTAACGAGTTAATGAAAAAGTTAGCTTCGTTATTAACGGATTAACGATCAAAGGACTTGTGCCAACCTATGGTAAATGTCATCATCATTTTGCAGACTTACTGTAAACTGACTTGTTTTAGAAGCGGCTGTACAAATCAGATATAATAAACAATTTATTTTTTTCACAAAGCTTTATTGGAAATTAACCATGAAGATAAATGCACATCACGCGATCAAGTAAAAAAAAAAGGATTACAGCACATATAGGCTAAGCAATTGCAATTTAGGCTGCTTGTATCTTTGATTTACTGCATATGTGTTGTCAATTAGAACAAAAGCGACAATTTGTGAAATTAACTCAATTACCTAGAGGGATCCAGAGAGCCAAAAAGTTGAGTGAAATGAGTGGAATCATTCCAGAACTTTTTGTGAAGTCAAAGAAACTAGAAGCCTGGAAATGCGTAAAACTGTTCTCAGAAAAATAAAACACAAAACATTTTACTAATAATCCTTACAGCAGTTCATTAAACTATATCTTTGCTAATGCTTTGCTACTGGAAAAGAATTTACCGCACTTAAAAAAATATTCTCTGTTTAGGCTGTATTCAATGAAAGAATATTACAGTAATGACAAAATAGGTTGACAGAAGCAACTTTTAAGTGACTTGGCTAAGGCTGAAGCCTCCGTCTCCCCTTCGCCGAGTCATTTAAAAAAGCTAACCAAGCACAAGCTTTTAAACTTGATTTTGAACTTAACCAGTGAGTATTTAAGGGCGGCTAAAGAGGTTGAGCAATTTAATTTTTTCAAACAATTTCCAAATCTTAGCAATAAAGTTTTTTTAATGGCTTAAAATATGCGAAATGCCATTCAGTTGATGGATTTAAAGCGTTTTTTTCAAAAGCTACAAAATTCCTCAGCGAATGAAAACTCAGTCTTCAAATTCTCAACTGTAATACACTTGAAATGAATCAGTTTGCTAAAAACGCCACCTGTGCGATAATTTTTTCCAAAAAGACAAAAATACATTTCGGCTCAAAGACCCTATTTCCTTTTTACAAAACACTGGCGCACAACTGTAACCATCACAAAGCTTTTAAAACTTACTGAAGAAGGCTCATATGCCTCTGCTTTGTTATTTGCTGTAAAATCAACGTTAATTGGCTCCAATCCAACAGTTTCGAACCCCATGTAGAGAGCTGATGGTTGGCTTCCTTGGCTTGATTCAACATTGTAATAAGCTACGGTAGCTCCCTAAAACAAATTGTATGAAGTCACTCAAAATTGATGGGACCTTTAAACCTGCCCTTCGGCAAAAAAATTAAAGCAGATTAAAAAAAATTCCCATCTTGAGAGTTTCGGTTTACTGTAACTCTAGGCGGGGGCAGTTCCTTTATTTTTGTCGTCTTTTTAGTAAAGTCCAGAAACTGATGGGTAAATAGCGTTTACATGTTCAATCCCGCACGGGCAATCGCATCATGATTGAAAGATATTGATTTTCAAACTTGGAGTTGGCGCTGCAATCTTGGCTCCCGGCATTTAAGCTTCTGGTACCATTGCCGTTCCTAATCCTAACAGCGTGTAAATACTTTACAGCACTTATGTTTTATTTTTAATGATTGTCATATGTTAGTGTTACAGCAGTACCTTTATTTTAGTTCTGCTGTTTTTTAAATCAAACAGTTAAAGCAAAATTGAGCTCAATACCTCTCATTTAAGATTATTATCTGAGTCTACATAGCATAATTAAAAACTTACGTTAAAATTTCACGACTAGTTGATAGTTTTTTTGATTAGTTGAATGCTTATCTCGATTACTGATAATAAAGCCGGTGTCAAAGTAAACAAATGTAGGGCATTATAAAACCAGACAGTAAAAAACAGGCAAACTAAACAAATTCAAAGCATTAAATAGTACATCAAACATCAATAAAAAACCTATGTTTCAAAACACCAATAGATTTTGTAGAATCATTATATTCGTTTGGATAATTTTAGTCCGCGCTCTCCGCTTACCAAAGAGACTTCGAACGTAGCATCATGCAAAGCTGGCCCTGGATTTGACAGGTTTAACGAAATGTAGACTATACCGGTGCTGCTTGTATCATGTACTTCAAAAACCAGATCGAGAGAACCATTTGCCGGAAGTTCCACTTGAGAATAGGAGATGGTTCCTGGTTGGTAGACAAACGACACATTTGTTCCTTCCTAAAATATTTAATGCATCAAAAATATCGTAAAAGATAACCTTAATAAAAATTTACGAAATGCTCTATAATTACAAAATCGAGAGAATCATTGTTACAGCAACAGATAATACATAATAAAGGTATTACCACCACAAATCAGCTTGCCCCCGTTTCGTCTAAAAAAAGCTCAGTTCTGGCAGCGGACTGTGGAAGGTCAACGTCACAGCTATTTACTGCATTGGGCATCCATTAGCAATCAGCGCAGGGGCAGTTAGATGGGTAGATGGGCGCGAGTGGCAGCTTGACTATAACCAAAAGGTACATTCGGTATCCCTTGCCAAGGCAAATTGTTGGATAAACATGTAATTACAATTGCGAAACAGATTACTGCTAGATACCGTGTAAATAAGCTTGTAGCTTTTGCGGTAGAATTAATGTATATTTCAGCCTTTCTGCTTAATTAGTCGGCCTTTGCTAGTCTGATTTCAACCTAAAAATCAATCATGTATGTCAGGAACGCAATGATGAGTTTGACGCAGCCTATCTCTGGGACACTGGGGTCAAGAAGGACGGAGCCTATACCTACATAATTCAAAACTACAACATTGCTCCAACTTTAGAAACCTCACTGATTACGCCAGCTGTATTTCTTTCTTGTGATCAACAACAATAGGCCTAATTTAAATTAGAACTCAAAAATTAAAAATGAATTACCTATAATTTTGCAGTTCATAAAATTATTGATAAAAATTAAATTTTTACTGAAAAATTCATATCAGTAATAGTCAATAGCAATGATTCTCAACCGCGGCTCTCACTAAGTCTTTTCTACGGCTCTCATTAATTTAAAAAAATAACCCTTTTCTATTCCACTTTTTTTGCTACTGGTTATTGAAATTTCGAATCATTTTTTCGCAAATTTCAAATAGGATCCATTCTTCTATGAAAGTAAAACCAATGCTAAGGCACTATTACGATAAATCCCCTCCAATTTCCAAAATATTTTCAAATAAGAGGTTAAACCTGTTTGGCTCCCATTTAGGCTTCCTGTTATTTTCATCTGAAAAAAATAGAGTGGCAAAAACCTAGCTCCTTAAATTTATGCGGATGCAATCCAACCCAACGATGTTTCTGGAGATTGTTCTTCGAGTTATATGCTGATGATGTCCTTTGTAATTTCATCCAGTTGAACTCTTCCTCCATTTCCATTTTTGTTTTTTGGGTTTTCTGTTGGGTCGTTTTGTCACGTTGTACATAATGTTCAGGTTGCATTTTTTCAAATTGCTGGGTTCTTAACTTGTCGGGACTGCTTCTACTATACATAATATCATATAGATAACCAGTATTTTGATTTAAGCCTGCCTTGCTGATGAGAGACAGACAAACACTTTGATTGCTAACTAAAGAGAAAAATTGCATGAGCTTTGAAAATTACTTTTTGAAACTCGAATTTAGGGCAGTGCTTGAGAAAAATTGAAATTGCCCCTATTTTGCTGTTGGGTGCAAATTTTCCTAGTTCCAACATGGTTAGTTGGTTGCATTACAAAATCAAGGGGGCCAGAGGGGTTAAAGTATCCCTCTTTTGTCGAGTCTCTTAAAAATTTCTGCCCAAATATGCATGCTTCTAAACATGTTTTTTACTTAACCAGGAAGCAAGTGGCAGGGTAATCTAGAGGAGATATGGAATTTCATTCTTTAAAAACACTTCCAAATCTTTTTCGCCTTCTTTTCCTCCTATTCCCGGACAGCGTTATCGCTAGATGTTGGACGATTCACGCACTTGTCTTATTCGTGTTTGACGTAATCCCTAAATTTTAGCAATTAGTTTTCTCAAATAGATCTACAAACAAGCAATATGTCATCAACTGGCGTAGAAATTGCTTTTCTTTTTTCCGAAAAATTGCAAGAACCGCCCGGACCTCTATCTGTGAGAAGCAAAAAAAATTATCTTGAATTTCAAGTACATCTCTCCCTTTTCTATGACGTCATTTAAACTTTAAATATGATTAGTATTTGGCTTTGAGTACCTGTTTTTTTCTTTTTACCTTGCGTTGTTTTATGCGGCTTTTTGAGATCTTGAGAGTTAAAAATTGGTTTAGATATTAAAAAAGGTTGAGAACCACTGGTCTATAGCGTACAGTATTTATAATATCTTTAAGACGTAGAATCGCTCGTTACATGTTGGTTGGAAAAAACGTTTGGGAATACAGGTAATGTAAAATGACTGCGTCAATATTTGAGTAATTTTTAAATTAAGGTGTTTAGCAAACATATTTATGAGTATTTTCATATTTAAAAAAGGTTTTGAAAAGTAAAAGTAATACCAATTTAAAACGGCAGCTATGTTTCTCACCGGTATATCGACGGACACAGTGCACGCTTGATCTGCTATCGCATCTTGAAGGACAGAAGCAAGTTCGGAAAACTCTGTCAGGGCGTAGGAATATATCGCGTCCGGATCACTTGCTATTTCATTTACTTCATCTTCGTTGTATCCCGATCCAACTCCTACTCCGAACACCCTCACACCTTTTGCTTTTATCTTAAAATTAGTTTGTTTGTTTTTAAACAGTATTTAATATTATCATTGTTTAAGTTTTTAGCATAGTACCTACTCTGGAAAGAACAACGCAGAAATGAAATTAAGAGAACTACTTCAACATAATTTTAATAAAGTGTTTGCGCAAGCCCTGAAAATCTAGTGCTGTGTGGAGATTGTGCTTAACACCAACGTGGAAAAAGGACAGACATAACGCAAATTCCGAAAATGTTCTTTGATATTGCATTACGTAAAACGTTTATAGTGATTTACTAGTAAGTACTTGATCATATTTTAAAACTTTTATTAACAAGTACGGTACATTTTTCATAACGACTGGATTGTGGTGAGACAATAATGTTTCAACATAGCGGTAATAAGAATGTTTAACCGGCCAATAAGTCGAGCGGTAACGCCTTTGTCTATGGAGCGGGAGGTCTGAGGTTCAAATCTCGAGCTGGTCAAATCGAACACAGCATTGCCATCGGGTTGCCACGGCTGCAATATTTCTTCAAATGAAGCTATGTGCCCGGAGGCGCAATGATGCGGAGATAGACCCAGTCAACTTGTAACATGCTTTCGTGTAATACAGCGAGTACAATGAAAGATTTGATTATTTAATCGTGTATCAAAATAAGCATCAAAAGTGAAAATGGCTAGTTTTCAGTAGCGTAGCCAGGGGGGGGGGGCGGGGGGGGGGCTCGAGCCCCCCCCATTGGCTTGTGAAGTATGCAAAAACGCATGTATTTTGTGCTTTTGAGGCCGATTTTCTGTGAAAAATGGAAAATAGCCCCCCCCATACGAAAAGAGCCCCCCCTCAGACGTTTGAACTTGCGAAACTTGGGAGAAAAATCACTCTGAATTTTGGCGAAGACCTTTTTTTTTTTTTTTTTTGGAGATCACCTAATTTTGGGCGGAAAAAACCTTTGAATTTCCGATGTTTCCGAGACATTTCGTCTCAAATTTCGGACAAACCGTCTGAAACTGATTCAAGGTCAATGAAAATTCGAGTCAACGTCGTATGCACACTTCTCACTCTTTCAAAATAGCCCCCCCCTTTTTCAAATCCTGGCTACGCGCCTGCTAGTTTTATGTATAAATATTCTGATGTGTCACGACCAAGGAGTGCAACCGGGGTCTTTTAACCCTATTTTACGCAGGTAAGGGGGCATTTTTGCCTCCACGATTTTTTGGTGTTAAATCCATCCAATAAAAATATTTTAATTTCAAATTAACTTGAATTTGAGTCAAACTTCATCACAAATGACCCCTGAAAATTTGAATTTGTTACGACTACGGCAAGTTTTCCAATTTTGAGATTTTCTGAAGTCACTTTTTAAAATCTGAACATCGGAGCATAATGTTCGGAACATCGAAATATCTTTAATATAAAACACACAGCGAAAATAACTGGGAACATTTCTTGACGTTTCGTAAAGCTACTTCTTACATTGCCAATAGTAATAAATGGAGAAAAACCAAAGCACAAGCATATAAAGCATCAAAAAGAAGCAGCAGCAGGGAAGAGAATTATTAGAATTATTCATATTACTCATGTCGTCACTTTACTAAAAAAACTGTCTAAGTAATTTTTTTGAGTTTTGAGAAAAACGAAAAAAGCTTTCTCATTTTTTAGCAAAATAACGTATCGTTACCAAAATATGGCAAAAATACTTCAAAATGATTATATCAACGATGATCTATGTAATTTTGCTTGAAAACATCCCACTCGACGGCAAAATGACTTCGGCAAAAATAATACAATATTTTTCTGTGACTTAGGCAAAAAAATATTAATTTTATCTTGAACAGCAATGCTATTATTCAGAGGTAGAGTCCTTGACGACGCTCTCGAGAACACATTTTGACGTCCTTGGCTTTGGCCTCGAAGGTGAAATCGTTCGCCTTGGCCTCCAAGCCTACAAGCTCTCGAAAATGCCCTTTTGCGGTCGAGGACAGCACTATTTTTTGATTTGTAGAAAGTGGGCGAAGGTCATGACCTTTTTTTTTTCTTTGACGTGGAGAACGTGCCAGAGACCTTGCGATAAATTCATAAAGACCTTTTTTTTGGGAAATCACTTGCGCGTTGTGTCCTTGGTCCTTGGCCTTAGTCTTGAGCATTCCTGTCTTTGGCCTCAAGAGGGTCGGTCCTTGGCCTCGGATTGTTTTGCGTCGTTGGCCTTGGCCTCGGCCTCGAACCTTATGTCTTCGAATTTACCTCTGCTATTATTTCTTTAACATTCACTTAAATGGTTGAAGATTAGGCCTAACTAGTGCAGAAATGAACTGCAAGGAGGAAAACTTTCACGTTTTTTTTGCTTTATTTTCTTTTATACAGCAAAATTGTATTAAGTATTTTTGAGTAGTTAACATCTTCTGAAGACAACTAATTATAGAAATAAACTAAAACTGGAATCCTTCTAATGAATGCCACGGAACTGCAGCGATTAATTTTTTCCTGCTGTTGACCATAGGCGTAGCCAGGATTTTAAATTGGAGGGGCATAAACTACAAATTATAGCAATGACGTCATCAGAAATTTTCAAACGAGAAAATTTTTGTGGAAGAAAGATATCGTAGATGATTTTGTGCAACAAGGATGAAAAACTGTGGCCTGGTTTGCGCAAAGTTAATAATTGAAAATGTTTAAATTAGGAGACGTGTTGAGAAAACTAGGATAACTCAGTCATTCCAAAGAAGGGGGTCTGGGGGCAGAGCTTCCAGCTTCCGGAGGCTATGGAGGGCTGGGGGCAAAAGCCCTTTGGAAAATTTTGGGAAAAAAAGCTATATTAATGCCGTTGAATCACATTTCGCACGTGTTCAGAGTCATTTCAAAGAACCAAATTTTCATCATTTGAAAGCCAGCTGAAAAAATTAAATTGTTCAGTTTTCCTTTTATTCACAATTTAAGTCTAAAACACGTTGAAAATCTTGCATTTTGAGATTAAATTTCGGAGGTGATTTGGCCCAAGTAGAGGGAAAAAAGGTTCATTGCCTCGTGCTGTTATTTAATGCTAAATAATAATCCACTCAAAGAAATTCCTTAGAGATAGAGATTTTTGTTTTGTCATGAAAATAAGTAACCCATTGCAGGAGTGCATGTACAACCAGGGGCATAGGTGTATCCAGGATTTTTGATTGGGGGGAACCAAATCACACGTAACGACGTCTTCAGAAATTTTTGAAAGAGAAACTTTTTGTGGTACAAAGATATTGTAGGTTGGAAGATCAAAAGCCGTGGCTTGAGTGTTTGCACGTAACGAGAATTTTGCTCTATGGAAAGGACTTAAATCAAAAATAAAAAGTGCAAAAGTGTAAATTGGGAAATGTGTTGAGTAAACTAGTGTAACTCAAGCCTATCGCAGATGGGGGTGGTCTGGGGGCTAAGCCCCAAGTCGATGTGCGATTTTTCGTAATTTTTTGTAAAAAAAACTAGCTATTTTAATGCCGTTGGATCACAATTCGCACGTGTTTAGTGCCATTTGAAAGAACTAGATTTTTAACATTTGAAAGCCCGTTGAAAAATTAAATAGTTTAAGCCCTGTTTTACTTACAATTTAAATCCAAAACACGTTTAAAATCTTGCGTTTTGGAGATAAATTTTGTAATTGATTGGGCCCAGGTAGGGGAAATTGAGGTACATTGCCTCGTGCAATATTTCAGCTCTAAATAATAAACCACTCGATGTTTTTCCTTAGACATTTTTGTTGTTTCATAAAAATAACCAGTTGTAGGAGTGCATGTACGAGTAAATGTATCATTGAATGAGCATTTCTCCTAGCTAATTTTTTTTCAAAAGTATTTTGTCGCATAAAAACTAACGAGATGGAAGTAGATTGTTATTTAAAAATGGTACAAAAGATAGTTACGCCTACTATCCATGCTTTTTCCCGGCCTGGATTTATATTGCGCGGGGCCCTTGGCACTTTGAAGATTTTCACAACGTTTTCTGCCTAATATCCGTGAATACCAAAAAATATCTCACCATCTGAGCGCAGAGCCCTTGGCAATGCGCCTTATTATGGTAAATCTGGCCCTAGTTTTTGCATTACGTCCATGACAAGGCTAGATGAGGGCCTGAGATAGCAAATTTTGGGACAAAAACTCTAAATTTCTACGAGTTATACATTTAAATTGGTTGCAAAAATTGAATTGAGGGGGGTTTGGGGCCCCTGGTTGTCAATATTATTCACAAATGCAAAAAATAACTGAAACTGAAGAAACAATAGGCTTTTTTGACACATTTTTGTTATAGATAACATTTCAATTGGGGCGGGATCCCCGTACCTCTTGGCTTTGCCTATGGCCAGGGGGCCAGGCCCCCTCAATTCAAATTCAATAACTTGTTAAATAAGTATTTTCCCAGCTTATTTTTTTTGAAAGCATTTTGTCGTGTAAAACTTGGCAGGTGGAGGTGAATGATTATTGAAAAATGGTACAATAGAATGATGGTTAGGCTCACTAATTATGCTATTGCCCGGGACGGATCTACATTGCGCGAGCCTTTGGTAACTTGGAGATTTTTGCGACATCTTCCAGCCGAATATAGGTAAAGGCCAAAAAAAGTCTTATCTTCTGAGCACGGAGCCCCTGGCATTCTGCCTTATGGTAAATCTGGAACTGATTTTTGCATTACGTTCATAAAAAGGTTAGATGAGGGCCTGAGTTAGCAATTTTTGAGACAAAAATCCCTAACTTCACCCGACTTGTACATTTAAATTGGTTGGTACAAATTTAATTGAGAGAGCTAGGGCCCCCTGGTTGTCAAAATTGTTGTTATTTACTGTAGTACGCGAAAAATGCTGAAAGAAACTAAAGAAACAATAAGACTTTTTGTCACATTTTTGTCATTGTTGGCATTTTAATTGGAGTGACCAGGGGCCTCCTGGTCCCATTCTGGTTACGTTTATGCTGTTGACTATTAGTATATAAAGTACTGTAACTAAGTTACTTTTACTTTCTGAAAGTAACTTATTTACAGTTACTCGGGGAAAAAAGTAACTACGTTACCGTACAGCTACAGTTTTGATAAAGTAATTAGTTACCGTTACAGTTACTTTGATTACCAAAATTTTGACCATAATAAAGCAAGTGCTTACTGCTCAGGTCGGTCAACTTTCTATTTATCGATATTTGTGCATTCCGACTTGTGGGTTTTGCAACGCTTGATTGAGCAGTGATGGTGTAGTGGTAAGAGCTTCCGCCTTGCAGTCGGTAGACAGAGGTTCATTTCCTTGGCAAGCCGTATCAAAAGATTTAAAAATTGGTATTCACAGCTTCCCTGCTTGACGTTCAGCATTAAAGGGACAGTGTGAAGACTTAGCCTTAGTGTGGTTGACATAGGTGGCAGCGACTCGAAGACCGCATAGTCATTTTGCTGTCTCATGGCCAATGCAACTTAGCGAATAAATTAGTGAAACTGAAATTGATGTACTGTAATCGCGTGGTGATGACCAGGTGTGTGTGTGTGCATCTACAGTAGCAATCGGCTTGCGCAGCGCATGCAGTTAATATAATTACCAAACGTAGTCCGGCATGCGTGTGCTGTCACTAAAAAAGTAACTGTAACTAGTAAGTTTTACAAGTAGAATTGTGTAACTAGGTACCGATTTCGTTACAGTTTCAAAAAAGTAACTAAGTTATCGTTGCAGTTGCTCAAAAAGTAACTAGTTGCTGCCCACCTCTGGTTGAGCAACTGTGCTGTTTTCAAAACATCTTTTCTGTTTTCAAAGAATTTGATCTTTACTCCAACAGCTAGTGTAGTTTTTGGATGCCTAACTCAGCATCGACTGGTATAGGCTGATCATAAAAATGCCCAAGTCAATATCAAATGACATAGACTAATCATAAAATTGTCGAAGTCCGTCTCTGGACATTTTTGTTATAACAGCATAAAGCGCCATCTAGTGGCGATTTTTGAAATCTGAAAAGTTTACTAGGTGCGCGTTTTTATGCTGATCATTTTGGTATGAATAACTGATTTTGCCCAAAAATTGACTTAGACATTTATTTTATTACGCTAACGATGTGTTAAACAAATATACAGTGGTATAGAGGTCCTGTCAACATTTAAGTTGGGATTGTATTTTTGAAATAGTAATGTTTCGGTGATCAATAATTTTCGGCAGTGATTGGTTTGGGAAGTTATTTCTGTTTTGTCAAAATCAATTTTATGATCGGGGTTATCTGTCAAACGTTTGGATACATCGGTATCTTGTCTATTTGGCGAAGTGCGACCGTGATTTTTCAACCGAGTAATTAGATTTCTGGAAGTCTGACCAACATACGTGCTTTTGCAGCTGCATGTAATACGACAAACGACAATAGAACGATGTAACTTATTTTGGCGCTCTTTGAAGGTAAAAAGACGCTTTAAATTGAACGTTTCGTTGATTAAAATAAATGTAACTTTAAAGTCCATTTTTTTCAAAAAGCCATTAATTTCTTTTGGCATGTGGCCGTTCATTTCTTTTATGTAGGGAAGTTTCATAAAAATCCGTTTTGATTCATATAAGTTTCATAAAAAATCATAAAAAATCACAAAAGTTTCATAAAAATTTGTTTCATGAAAATCCGTTTCACAAAGGCCCCTGCCATGGTCGACATTTTCATGAACTGGCTGGTGGAAACTGCCACTACTAAATCCAATCATCAGTTTACAGTTCACCGTTACGTAGATGATTTATTTCTGACCTTTGATGACCCCAACCACATCGATCATGTTTTTAGTATTTTCAACTCAGTACACCAGAAAATCAAGCTTACAAAAGAAAACGAAGAGAGCAATAAATTGGCCTTCTTGGATGTCCAAATCACAAAAAAATTGGATGGCATTGAAACATCAATATTTCAAAAAAATACCAACTTAGGCATCTATACAAGATGGGACAGCTGTTCCCAATCGATACAAACAAAACTTGATCTGGACGTTACTGCACCGGGGATATAGTATTTGTAATAGTGCACAGTTGCGAAAAAAAGAATTTCAAACCTTCTCGAGAAAAATGGATTTCCCTTAAACTACATAAACCGGCAAATACTACACTTTCTTGCCAAAAAGCAGTCGAAAAAACCCAAAACAGACAAATAGGACGACGCAAAACGGATTTATGTTAACTTTTGGTTGAATGTAAAACAATGCTAACTTTTGGTTGAAGCCCCGCCTTTAGCAAAGCCCTGGATGTGGTGCTGTTAATATTACACAGGGTTGTTTTTTCAAAGTTATGAAAAGTTCTTTCACCCACTTTAATTCAACAAACTTTAATTTTTTGTGAACACAAAACTAAGTTTTTAATAAAGGCTAACTCCGGTTAGGAAATTATTTAATTTGGTAGAACAATGCGAAACTTATGTGAGCAGTATTAGGACTAAAAATCATCCAAACATTTTTTGAGAATTGTGTGGCCTTCTAAAGCTAAAAAAACTAATCCAGCCCGCCTTTCAAAAACTTTGAGCACCTCTACTTTAAGGGTTTGGTAAATGCCCGAAGAAAGCTTGCGGGGTTTGGTACCTCCAACAAGTTTAAGAACCACTGCTCTAGTAATTTTGCGAGTCCGTTGGTGTGATCTAACTCTTTTTTTATTTTTGTTGAGTCAAAATTACTCAAATTTTAGCTTATAACTTTAATTGACACTTTTATTACAGTATTTAACTCGGCCTTTCAATGTTCGAAAAAACGCCGAAGTATATTAGTAGCAATGCTGTCGGAGAAAATCGTACTTACTTTCAAAAACTTGTTCTATTATTTAGTTTAAAAAAAATGGACAGAATAAGTAATACTGCACTGTTGCTGTATGCATCTTGCATAGGCAATTACCTATGTCGAAATATAGTTTGATGTTGGAATTCTTCCGTCTGACATTACTTAGAACTTCCATGATTAATGATATACACTCTTAGAAATGTGACCGAAAAATTGATCATGATTAATCTGAACTTCAAAACAAGCAGGATATGATCCTAATCTGCACACAAGAAAACAAACTCCAAAACGGCAGGCTGTACAGGGATTGAGAGCATATGTGATGATGTAATGCTAGATGCAGTGTGCATAACATCATCACAAAGTTGGTATAGCCTCATTATTTTAGTGAAACTGTTTACAAATTTTTTTGTTTTAATCTGTGAATAGCGGTTTCCGTTCTACGTTCAAGCTTTGCAGAAACAAGTTGTAGAAGATACATAAGCGTAGACAGGATTTTTGATTGGGAGGGGCCGCAAATCACATGCAATGACGGCACCAGCAGAAACTTTTAAAAGTATGGAGTTTTAATGGGGCAAAAATACCGTAAATCGAAAATGAGAAGCTGTGGCTTGGGATGGCATGTAAAACCAGAATTTAGCGGAAGAGGGAAGTCTTGAAACAAAAATCAAAAAGTTTTCCTAAAATAGTTAAATTGGGAGACGTCGTAAGCAACTATTGCAACTCAAACGTATCACAGACAAGGGTCTGGGGGCAAAGCTCCAGCTGCTGGGTGATTTTTTGTTATTTTTTGGAAAAAACAGTTATTTTGATGCCATTTGATCACATTTCGCACGTTTTTGAAGCCATTTGAAATTACTTAAATATTTAAGATTTGAATGCGAATTACAAAAACTAAATTGTTATTCAGTCTTCCCTTTACTTACAGGTAAGTCCAAAATCTATGTCAAACTCATGCATTTTGGGTTAAATTTTGTAAGGTACATTGCCTCCTGGAATATTTTTATAAAGAAGCAAGGTGCGTTGTCCCTTACAATATCTTTATCTGTAAATTGTAGTTCACTTGAAGATTTGCATAGATTTTTATTTTTTCATGAACATACCAAGTTTTAAAACATTTTGTGCGACCAAGAAGCACGAGCCCCCTCAATTCAAAACCAATAATTTGTTCAATAAGCATTTTCTCGTAGATTATTTTTTAAAGTATTTTGTGGCTTAAAAACTATCGAAGTGGAAGTCGATTGTTATTTATAGGTGGTAGTAAATTATTACGAGTAATGGTATTGCATTACGTTCATAAAAAGGTTTGATGAGGGCTCGAGATTGCAACTTTTAGGTCAAAATCTTGAATTTTTTCTGTGTGATACAATTGAATCAGTTAGCAATAATTTGAATTGAGGTAGCCCCCGGACCCTTGGTTGTCAGTATTAATACTGTATTATTGTTAATTCTTGTTGAACGCGAAAATGCTAAAAAATACTGAAACTTAAGGAACAATTAGGCTTTGTGTTATCATTATTTTTATCATTGATAGCATTTTAATTGGGGCAGGGCCGGGGCCCTCTGCCCTCTTTCTTGGCAACGTTTATGGGAATACAAACACAAAGCTACAATACCTATCCTGGTGCTAGTTGTAACCCATTTGCTCGTAACGCAAGCAAGGTTGACTCAAATTTCAAATAAAGTTGGCTTTGTTGTGCAAATACGTTTTTAGCCAATGGAAAGCTTGCCCCGTTCTTTTCTGCATGTAGCACAAAGAGCAAAGAAGGAAAGCCCAAATCCAGCGAGTGATGAAATGCTATCAGTGGGTGCCCACTAACGTGGAGTATTCTCTTGTGTAGCGATAGGTTCCCAATCTAAATCTATATGTTTTTCTACTTTTGTATTTTATCTGTTTCTATTTGCTGTTAGTTTTCCGATTGACGCTACGTAAAAGAAAATATTGCGGAAATGGGGTTAATTGAGCAAAACTGTTAATCCAAGAATTAACTTTCGAGAACTTATACTGCAGACAGGTTTCAATATCACGTATTTATGGTTTATGCGAAAAAGTTCAGTACGCCATGTTTTCCAATTTAGTCTTTTACCAATTTTTTCATGCAAAAATGCTCAAATTTCACCTGCGTAAGTTGTCATTGACGTCAATTGTGAATAAAGTTTTCAATGCATGCTGTATGTAAACGCAATTTGAGAATGTGAAGCTCAAACTCATCGGTCACATCGTTAGACTACAGATGCACATAAATGTCAAGAAGAATAAATTAAATCTCCATTGTCCAGCATACTCGCTGTAAGTGTTCTTTCTTGCAATAGTGTTAAATGAACAAAAATCTTTACATCTTTTCCAGAATTTTCAGGAGAAGCCTCTGGTAATTCTGCGAGTCCGTTGGTGTGATCTAACAATGCTTTTATTTTTGTTGAGACAAAACTACTTGAATTTTAGTTTAAACTTTTATTGTCTCTTTTATTACAGTACTTAACTCGGCTTTCCAATGTTTGAAAAAAAACCCAAGTATATTAGTAGCAATGCTGTCGGAGAAAATGCTACTTACTTTCAAAAACTTGTTCTGTTTAAGAAAAATAGACAGAATAAGTAATACTGCAATGTTGCTGTATGCATATTGCATAAGCAATTAACTATGTCAAAATATGGTGTGATGTTGGAATTCTTCCATCTGACATTACTCAAAACTTCCATGATTAATGATATACACTCTTAGAAATGTGACCAAAAAATTGGTCATGATTAATCTGAACTTCAAAACAAGCAGGATATGATCCAAATCTGCAGGCAGAAAACAATCCAAAGTTTGTTGTTGATTAAAGACCAGGTTATTTTTCAGCCAAAATCGATTAAACACTCAAAGTTTGCAGACGAATATCCTTGATGATCCCTATAACGATGAAATTGTTTTTTTCAGTTTTTTCGAATTACGTATAAAGAAGAAGTTGATTTTTAGTAGGGGAAGAGATGAATGAAGTCAACAGCTATTTTTTAATTTAGCAAAATCAACATTATTTTATCAGCGGCATAAAGATTTTAATTATTATGTGCGCAAAAAAACAAACAAGGTGGTTTACATTCGCTACTGGCTTAGTCTGTTCGAGTTATGGAGGGCCAGGTTCAGCCTTCTCCGCAAGTTGGGTGTACTTTAGGCCGCCCAGGAGTGCGGTAATGGCCTCGATACCGGAACGAAGAGCAATTTTACTTTAAAAAATTTTTAACTTTTAATTTTTTAACTATTTGACTTCTAATTTCTTGAATTTTTAACTTCTTTTTTTGATTTTTAACTTTTAATATTTAAATTTTAGATTTTGAACTCTGTGTTACTTTTGGCAGATGCCCCTAATGATCTCGATTATGGGTGAAACAGACTGTAGGGTTTTAAATTTTTGACGTGCACTATGTTATGTTATGATATTCGCTCTGGCCTACGTTGTCGAGCACTTTTTTAAATCGGTCGAATTCAAACTCCTCTCATCAGAACTCCTCCGAATATACAAAGAAAGAGTAAACCATAGCATAATTTAAAGATGCTACGTTTTAACGAATCTCCGAAAATGGGATTTTAAAGTTTCATTTTTTGAATTTTGCCAAGATATTGCCAATTCCTTAGAGTTTTTTAGTAAGATTGCTAATAATACGGAGTCAAACGGATTAAACCAATTTTTGCAACTGAGGGTGAAAGTGGAATAAGATTCGGGGAACTTTTTCAGTACTTCAAGTAGCTCTCAATTTTTCACAAAAAAAACGATCTCGAGCAGCATCAGTTTAAAAAATAGATGATTATATGAGAGAGATAAATAAAATTTATAAGATGATTATATAAAAGCAAACATTGCAAAAATTGTGGAGTGCGACGTTGAGGAAAACTTTTCAAATGGGTCTCTTAAATCTTGGACTTGCACCATTTAACGTAATTTCAGGATAGGTTAATGCAATTAGAAGATGAAACTTGACTAAATTTTGGACTGTCATCGAGGATTCCAAAAATTGGCCCTCCAAACAAACAAACAAAAAATTAATCAAGGATTTGCGTTATTTTTTAACAAAAATAGTTGTTTGAATTTTATATTTTGCCTTCGATCCCAATTGTTTGCATCCACGCTGAAGCTGCAGGGATTGTTCTTATTTTGTTTTTAAATTTAGAGCAAAAATTAGAGTTATTGTGTTCATCCAATTGTTTTAAAACTACAGCAGGCTAGTTGTGGTAATAGGTTTGGATTTCGGAAAAGTGCTTTAGCTTTATTAAGAACAATACTGAGAAAATTAATAATAAGCTATAGACAGTATACAGAGTCTTGTAGGCACAATCAAACCTTTGACTAACAGCCTAAGACATATTGTTTCGGAATCGACATTTGTCTTTTATTTCTCGTCAGTATAGCTAGGACTACAAGTATGAACATAAGAGTAGAAAGGCAAAGAATCGCAAATTAACCAGATTATGACACAATTTTTTTCCCCAAAAATATAAAGTAACTACAATATTACAAGAGATAATTCTAATAGTTCAATGCAAAATAATTTCCAATAGCATGCTTTAGACAGCTGTTTTGCCCAATCTCAGGGCTCATCAGTAAGGCTAGTAAGGCCAAAAAGACAAATATTACCAGTGATAAAAATATTCAAAACAGGCATCTTAACCAAATCATCAATGCTTTTGCTTTCTTGCCAAAAGATGTATGTTACAAATACCGAAAATTACCGTAGTGTTTTAGATCAAAAAGTTTTATTGCGAAGTGTGTTGAAATGTTTTCTGTTGCTGTTACAATGAAAGTGTATAGTTATTTTAGAATATTTACGCTGTGTAAAAAAATTTCCATGAAAACATATACGTCATTATTTGGCAGCGTGGTCTAAAAATTAAAATACGTCGCGTTTACGACTACAGGCATGGCAAAGGAAGAAAATCAAGGGCCCCAGGCCCCCAATTTTGATGTTGCAAGCATTGATGTCGCATTTAAATAAAACATTTTGTAAGTTTTTTCAAGTTTTAAATAGCCTAATCTCAATAATTTAATTTTTTTCATCACAAAGACAAGTAGCTTGACCTTAAGTCCGTTGAGAAATCAGTATCCTACTTCTCCTCAACACAATCATCGAAATCATCTAATTCAATGAACACTTTCTGCTCACATTCTTGCTCCATCACGCTTATATCTACGATGTCTGCCAAAGCGCGTAGAAGAATGGGTCCTACTTGCCGAATCGGTTCCAAAAGGTTGTTTTGGTTTTTGAGCCAATCTTGCTTGTCATCATAAAAATAGGTGCTTCAATAAATGGTTCACCTGCTCGTCTATAAAAGGCAGGTCGATGATTAACTCCGTATATATGAGGAAGAAAATTGCTAAAGCACGGTGGAAGTGTAGCCAAATCAATTTTAGAATTTGATCTAAGAGTTAAATAGTCTCCAACCATTTTTTATATCATTTTGCTTCCCAAAAAATTTAGTGATTGAGTTTTATTGTTTCCCTGAAGCAAATAAATGGTTTCAGGTCTTTACACAATTGGTTCGATACTTCCCACTCAAGGCCAAGTTTTCAGCAAAACAATATTTTGCATGTTAAGGAATTTGTCGACTCATTTTAACCCTTACTCTACTACTGGTGCCATATGGCAATTAAGCTTGGAAAAATTAAAAATTAATTTTTTGACCATGTTTCTTGGATTTCAAAAACTTTTAAATACTCTACGTTTGTTGTAGTTGAATTTTCATTAACGGTATAAAATAATTGGTTCTTTCACTTCAAGTTTTTTTCTCCAGCACAAAAAGAAATTTGAATAAATTTACAAAAAAATGGCTTGATCATTCAGATTATCTTTGTATTTTTTATTATGCAGTTTCTTTTTACAAAATCATTTTTCGTTTTTTTGCTTAATTGTAAGAACATTAGACGATAGATATATTACGACATGAGGCTCGAACACAAGTCATTGAATAAAATGAAATCGGGGAGGAGGGGTGTAATAAATTGGAAGATGTCCAAATGGCAACACTAGTAAGATATAGGTACTTTGCTATTTTTGTTAGTTATAGATTGTTGCAACAGAATGTCAGTGTTTACTAAATATTAAGTTATTTCACTAGTGCTATAACATGTTTGATGAAGAATCAGCAATTTTTACATTGTCCAGGGATCACTGCAAGTTTCTTGTTTGAGCTGGAGGCCTGAGGTTCGAGTCCCAGGCCGGCTAAATGTAATTTAAAGTTACATACAAGCTATTGGTTTCCTATAAATTTGCAAAAGTAGCTGCTTTGTTGCAGTTGGTGTCTTAAACTTGTTCTGCAGTTCCGTGTAACGATTTGAGTACCTGCCTTTACTTGAGTACCAATCAACCGTAGTAGGATTCGAACCCAAAAGTATATACATTTAAATTGCATATTGAAAGTAAATTAAAAGCTGGAAAACATACAAAACATAGCCTAATGGTTTTGAAAAACTTGCGGTAACAGTTAAATGACAAAAAAAAAATTAGCGAAAAATCGAAAATTTTTACATTCGTATCTAGTTTCTACAAGTGTTGTCGTATAGACACACTCCTTTTTTCTGGAAGTGAAAGGTCACGTCACTTACGGATGGCAATTTTCCACAGTCATTCTTCCAAGCGCTTTGGCAGACATTATAAATAGCGTGGTAGAACAAGAACGCGAGGAGGAAGTGTTCATTGAATTAGATGATTTCGATAATTGCATTGAGGAGAAGCAGGATACTGATTTCTCAACGGACTGATGGTTAAGCTACTTGTCGTTGTTATAAAACAATTAAATTATTGAGGTTAGGCTATTTGCAACTTACGAAACTTATAAAATGTTTTATTTAAATATGGCATCATTGCTTGCCACATCAAAATTACATAAAATTAAATAAATTGTATAGTACGATGCTTAAATATGTGTAAAAAAATTTCCTTTATCAATTACAGCAATACTTGCGAAAAGAAATATTTTTGAAAATATGACGTCTTAAATGATGACGTCTCTACATTTTTTGCTTTCATTTGGGCGGTCCGTGAAAAACTTGATGTCATCTTATCTACGATACCAGCATATACTTTGAGCTATTTTCGTGATTATTTACTAACGTATGACGTTATCAATGTGATGCCATACATTTTTCCATTTGATAATACTTTAAAATTTTTTTAAATTTGAAAAAAAAGCGAATTATTTTTTAACAAGTCGAAACGGATCTCTTTGACCCATGAGGCTGTATATTTGATGTCAGGTTTTTTCCTGCTACTCGAAATAATCTGTTTTTTCTGTACAACTGGCTCGTTTAGTGGGTTGGACTTGTAGCACGTTTGAAAAATTTTTGTAGTTTGTAGTTTTTTAATAAGTAGTGTTTTATTTGTCTGACGGGTCGTTTTGACCCGTTTCGACTCTTTATATTACTAATCCTTTCATCGCTAAAATTGGTGCCCTATTGCAGTGGAAATGATTGCAAGATGAATATTTAATAATAATTTAGTTGTGATGTTTTGACGTTTGCTGGCCGGAGCTTTTATAATTAATTGTTTAAGTGCTATCTGGCCTAAAGGCTACCAGCGCGGAAGCCTAAGGAAGAGTCACCAGAACGGCGACTTCTTAAAAGCAAGCAATGCTAAAAAGTTGTCTTCCCGCAGGAATCGAACCTGCAGCCATCGGATTACCGGTCCACTGCTCTGAGTAAAACTGAAGGCTGCAGATCCAGAGCAGTGGACCGGTAATCCGAAGGCTGCAGGTTCGATTCCTGCGGGAAGACAACTTTTTCGCATTGCTTGCTTTTAAGAAGTCGCCGTTCTGGTGACTCTTCCTTAGGCTTCCGCGCTGGTAGCCTTTAGGCCAGATAGCACGCAAACGATTAAAGATGAATATTTGTTGCTGCAAACGGTCCAAACCGATCTTCAAAAGGCACCAAGGACCACGAATTTGCAAAGACTGCGTAGAATCAAACTTTTGACTGTGAATCTCAGAAAAAAACTGTTGCTGGAAGCGCTTTGTTTCATTTTTCATTTTGATTTGTTGTTTTTTGTTCTTTTCCAGATAAAAAGTTGCTCAGTTCATTATCATAAATTATTCTCACTATTTTAAAAGCTGATAAAGTTTTTAAGCTAGAAATGACGTGAAACCACATATCCTATATGTCAAATATTTGAAAAATTAGGGCGTGGGTCAAAAAGACCCACTTCAACTTTCAATCTGTCAAAAGTATTTCGACCTGTTAAAAGTTATGGAAGCAACAATCATTATTGAAATAAACTCCGTCTTGGATAACAAGCAAATCGCTAAAATGCAATAAATCTTGAAAATTGGGTGTCATATTTTCAGTGTAATTTATTATATGAAAATCAGAGGTGGAGTCGAGGACACAAGGCTCGAGGCCAAGGCCAAGGCCAAGGACACAAAAAAAAATCCGAGGCCAAGGCCAAGGACAGCCTTTCCGAGGACAGACACTCTCGAGGCCAAGGACAGGAATGCTCGAGGCCAAGGCCAAGGACCAAGGACACAAGCACAAGTGCTCTCCAAAAAAAAAGGTCTTCACAAAAATTTTTCAAGCGATCTTCACAAAAAAAACGTTTTCTAAAAAATTTTTCAACCGCTCCACAAAATTTTAACAATTAAAAAAATACTGCTGTCCTCGAGCCGAGGACAGGCCAATTTTCGAGGACTTGAGGTCTCGAGGCCAAGGCCAAGGACTTGACCTTCGAGGCCAAGGCCAAGGACCTCAAAATCTGTCCTCGAGGCCAAGGACGTCCTCGAGGCCAAGGACGTCCTCGAGGACTCCACCTCTGATGAAAATGTAGCTAAAAGTAAACCAAAATCGTAGAGTATCTTCTAATATGCATGTATTTTTTTGTAGGAGTAATAAGGCTCGAAATGAAATACAACAAAATTGATAAGAGTTGGCAACCACTCAAAATGGTAATTTTTGAGAATTTTGGTAACGGCGTTGTTGCTGAACTGTGACGTCATAATCATATGACGTTATAAACGCATCTGAAGATTGCTCATATCCCACTTGTTGAGTGAGCCACGTTTGGAAATTAAGTCCAACCATTAGAAAAGTGAGAACAAATAAACTGAAAGTCAGCAAAGCTAAAAGTTTCAGCCAACTTTTGAGAACAAATGAGAACAAATAAAGTGAAAGTCAGCAAAGCTAAAAGTTTTAGCCAACTTTTTCGGAAATTACGTCTTAAGACGTAAATAAGCAGGAAAACTGTTAAAAGTTTTTCCTGAGGTTCCTCTGGTGTTCTAGGCTAGCTTTGAGAAATCACACAGGTGCTACTCAAAAGACTAACTTTATTACCGACGTTTCGCTAGTTAGAAACAACTAGCTTCTTCAGAGCACCGCTATTAGTAGTGATGGCAAATCGCCATCAACTTCTGATAGCAAAAAACAGAAAAACGATCCCACACATTGCTGCAGTAGAATAACTAGCGAAAAAATTCAAAATAAGGCTCCGATAAAATTCATTGTTACGATAGGCTACGTCATACAGGTAATGTAAAGGTGCGTATAAAAATGAAAGAAAGCGGTTCTATGAAAATAATTTCTCCGAATTAACATTGCAGCAAAACACGTTAGAACTAACACTAGGAAAGATTAAACCAGAAGAAATTCAACACTGGGAATTAAGCAACTTTCTGTAAACAGTAGGGAATGATAACCCATCATTTCTATTGAGTACTTGGGGCTTTTCGTTGATGTACCAACTTTCAGTGAAAAGACGCTTCGAGTAATCATGTTCCACTTTTAAAATTTTGACTTTAGACCAATCGATGATATGATCATTTTCCATGGAATGCTGGCAAAGTGCTGATTTTTCGGGCCGTTGGAATTTTATTGCTCGTTGATGTTCCTTTATTCTAGATTTGAGGTCCCGTTTGGTTTGTCCGATGTAAACAAAAGGACAATTCTGACAGAGAACTTCGTAAACCAAGTTGGACTTTTCATTATGATTTATTTCATCTTTAAGGGAAGGGAGAAATCTGCCAATTGTCAAAAATGGTTTGAACGCCCCTTGAACATCGGTTTCCAGAAGTATTCGCTTGATTTTGTCCGATACACCTTTGATGTAGGGTAGGGTTGTGAATCCAGAAAAAGTTAATTGAGTACTAGCTGGCTTGTCGGTTTTACTTTTAGAAAAGGGATGGGTAAATCTAGCAGGGTTTCCCTGCTAGATTTACCCTCAATGGTTTCCCTGCTAGATTTACCCATCCTTTTCTAAAAGTAAAACCGACAAGCCAGCTAGTACTCAATTAACTTTTTCTGGATTCACAACCCTACCCTACATCAAAGGTGTATCGGACAAAATCAAGCGAATACTTCTGGAAACCGGTGTTCAAGTGGCGTTCAAACCATTTTTGACAATTGGCAGATTTCTCCCTTCCCTTAAAGATGAAATAAATCATAATGAAAAGTCCAACTTGGTTTACGAAGTTCTCTGTCAGAATTGTCCTTTTGTTTACATCGGACAAACCAAACGGGACCTCAAATCTAGAATAAAGGAACATCAACGAGCAATAAAATTCCAACGGCCCGAAAAATCAGCACTTTGCCAGCATTCTATGGAAAATGATCATATCATCGATTGATCTAAAGTCAAAATTTTAAAAGTGGAACATGATTACTCGAAGCGTCTTTTCACTGAAAGTTGGTACATCAACGAAAAGCCCCAAGTACTTAATAGAAATGATGGGTTATCATTCCCTACTGTTTACAGAAAGTTGCTTAATTCCCAGTGTTGAATTTCTTCTGGTTTAATCTTTCCTAGTGTTAGTTCTAACGTGTTTTGCTGCAATGTTAATTCGGAGAAATTATTTTCATAGAACCGCTTTCTTTCATTTTTATACGCACCTTTACATTACCTGTATGACGTAGCCTATCGTAACAATGAATTTTATCGGAGCCTTATTTTGAATTTTTTCGCTAGTTATTCTACTGCAGCAATGTGTGGGATCGTTTTTCTGTTTTTTGCTATCAGAAGTTGATGGCGATTTGCCATCACTACTGATAGCGGTGCTCTGAAGAAGCTAGTTGTTTCTAACTAGCGAAACGTCGGTAATAAAGTTAGTCTTTTGAGTAGCACCTGTGTGATTTCTCAAAGCTAGCCTAGAACACCAGAGGAACCTCAGGAAAAACTTTTAATTTGAAATGCCTGGTGCTCAACTCCATTACATTTTTTAGGAAAAGTGTTGTTGGGACAACCCCAGCCGGACACTTCAGATTATTTTGAACATCGCTATTTAGGTAAAAAAAATTTCCTGGGCCCGTAAATGCGTTTTTTGACTAGACTATTCCAAGATTTTATAATTCCAGGATTCCAATAATTCTAGCGTTCTGGATGTTTGTTTCTTAGTTAAAGCAGTTTAGCCGTGTTTGTTGTGTATCTATTATTGGTTTGTTTAGCCGTATCGTAATATCAGTGGCTTTCTGCAATTCAAAAAGCTAACGGAACTATTAACTGCCATTTTGGATTACTACTTTTACAATAGCCTTCCACATGATGTGATTTTGGTCGAGCAGTAACGGGTTCGTCTCTGGAGCGGGAGGACTGATGGTCGAATTTCTGGCCGATGAAATTATATAAAGTGTTGCCAACGGCTCATCACCGCTGCGATATTTCTTTGAAAGGAACTGTGTTGCCCGGGCGCAATGACGTGCACATAGCCTATGCGCCCCGAAAACTCGTTACAACGTTCGGCGTAATGCAGTGAAATCGGCGTAATACAGAATTAATTTGATACTTTTTTCAACTTACTTTGTTGAACAACACTTTCTTTACTACAATGAGAATGAGAAGACAAGAGTGTTACCAAGATTTCGATTTTCTATTTTAAAACAGCACCAGTAGCGTAACTAAGGGAAGCGGGGGGGCTCGAGCCCCCCCATTGGCCTGAAAAGTATACAAAATAGCGTGTTTTTAGCACTTTTGAGGCTGATTTTTGTTCTAAAAACAAAAATAGCCCCCCCCCCCAAAGGAAATTAGGGTGAGATTAGGTGAATAATCTGAGATGATGTGGACCAGAAGTGGGTTTCAGTGTACATGAAGACTTTATTTTTTGTTCATTCATTCATTCTTTTTTTATTCTTGACCACCACAACAATAGCAAATGCGTGGTAACACAATAATAACACGTAGAGTCAAAAAAAGGAAGTCGCGACACGACGTCAGACGTTAAAAAATGCAGAGGATATTAAACACAAAAAAGCGATTTTTATTTGCATATGGTTGCTACATCTGTCACACCAGCTTAAGTACATTGTAGGTCTAATCAATCACACTCATCAACATACACGCAGGCACACAAGATAGAAGTAAAACTAACGGCTGGAGTAATTGTTTGAATGATTGCTAAAGAGAAAAGAGAGGGACAGTGACCAGTGCAAGGCCAAACACGGTTACATAGGTGGTCAGTGGGTGGCGCAACCGGCCCAAAACTATGTTTAGCTCAACGGAGCAAGGTGAGGAAAGAAAAACCACCCTGAAAATGAAACCTCACCGGGTCCGGAAACCCTTTCACGTAGCAGCTGGCCATAGCATCAAGACAATAACAATTTGGCAATCGATACTTATGCATCAAAATAATTATGCACAACATATAGCAATATGAGTCACACCATCCACATTGCGTCTAAATAAATAGCTGGTTCAAAGTACCATAACTTGTGGTCTCTCCGATATCTAAGTCAGAACGAAGGTATACCCATGAGAGGAACTAAATTTTTGTTTATGCAGTGTTGATAATGTGCCTCACACCAGTTAAGGTAGAGTCCGGTGATACTCAACTTAAACGGCAATGGCTTTAGTTACCTTTCTGTGTGATGTACGGGAATTCACCGGCAAGCAGTTAATTGCCTATATTTGTCATGAAAGCAGTTTTATGCTCTAGAAAATCATTACCAAGTCATCAGGTTTTGTACTAAGTTTTAGCACCCCTGGACTCTACCAAAGCGTTCAAGCAATAGTCAGAAATAGTAACGTAAAAACAAAAACAAAACAAAAAAACACAGCCAAAAAAAAAGTAAGTTACAACAAAAGACACATAACGAAAACAAATACGGACAATAGCTGTTATTTTTACAGGGGGAGCAATAAGCTTATGGTAAGAAATAGATAAGTGACAATCGTTTCATAAAATATAATTGAACACGCCCTAGCAAAATGTTCTGAATGTGATAGTATTCTGATTTGATGTCAAACAGATCTGAACCAAGAATTAATAGACATAGTATCTTAACATCGAGATCAAAAACCAGCATAAGAGATTTGTACGTATTTAAAGTTCAAGTCGATAATTAACTACACCACTTCAGTTTTTGTTGCCTAGTCCAGCCGAACGTACACCGTGCGTAGCCACCATCATCCAATCCTGCTTACAGCTGGGGTTGTAGACTCGAAGAAAAACATCGTGCGTAGCCACCATCATCCAATCCTGCTTACTGCTGGGGTTGTAGATTCGAAGAGAATTACCTGAAAAAAAGTAAACAAAGCAGGAGAAAAAACAAAAATAATTAAATTAAAGAAGGAAAAAATGCAGATTTTCGAGGACATAGGAATGGGATTTTAAGATTCGTGAAGACAACACAATATAATCTTTTAGCACACTTCAACCAATTTATTCCGACCCAAAAGCCAAGAAAAATTTTTGAGTTTTCTAGAAGTTTCATTATAACTACCAAGCAGAGTTACTTTTTGGGACTAACCCTGATCAAACGTGTAACAATATTAGCAAAACAGCACTGTAACATTACACATAAACCGCAAACATTGCCCTAGAAATCAGACTTGTATTAAGTCTTTACTTAAAATTTTTCGCATTTTTAAATTAAATAATGCTATCGTGAGATCCTGCTTGGGACTTGAAAGAAGTTGGTACTTTACTCCAAAGGGATGGGCCACGGTGAGAGATAGTTTTTGAAGAATACCTGAATTTGACAAAAAAAACAGCCTCAATCTGATTCAAGATTGATGAAAGCTTGGGCCAGGTTCGTTTACTGTTGTTTCAAGCTTCCAAAAAAGCCCCCTCCTCTTTGCGAAATCCTGGCTACGCGCCTGAACAGCACTACAGAAAATGCGTCTTCATCAGGGCCGTAGTCAGTGACGTTGTTTATGGATAAACAAGATGAACACTGCCAAAAAAGCTTTTTCTTAGCATTATTCTAGCTCTAAACGGCGATTACGTTTAGTTGCGCCTGTGGCTTTACTTACCTGTATATGACTTGCGCTGCCCACCTGAGGTTGTTTATAGATTAGCAAGATGAATCTTGCCAGAAAAGGTTTTACTTGGTATTAATTTAGCTCTAAACAGCGATAACAATTAGTTTGAGCTCGTCTGAACATTCCGTAGACTATAATATAAACAGTTGCATTCTATTGTTTGATTTTATCAAACAATAATAAACACCAAAACCGTTTGCAATTAATTTTATTGAAAAGAAAAACATAAACGTTTCGGTACCTACTTCAAACGTAATCGAATTCTAGAAACACTCCAATCTCCTTCTGTTTCAATAAAGTGATTACAGGCTAGAGATCTTAAGGAAATATTTTTTTTCAAGATACTGGATCGGTTATTTTATTTTTTGGTTTATTTGCTTTTACTTTGCGTAAAATAAAAGCCACCCATTTTTAAGGGAAAATACTGTATGAGGAAAATTCTCCAGATTTCATTCATTCAGTCGCAATAGTTATTTTTGTCGCCTATGCAGCCGTCGATGGCAAAGACCACAAACTTTGAGAAAATGCTGCGTCGCAAAACTTGTAAAAAAATTTGTCGCGGTCTTGCCCAAAAAAATACTTGTTGTTTGGAACAAATCTAAACTTTGATTAGGCTGCATTTTTGCGATTGGTTGAGGTCGATTGTCGCACACCAAAAAAAATGTGACTTCAGGCTCATGCAAAAAAAGCTAATTTTAACATTTAAACTTATAACTTTTAACCAGCACAACTTTGTTGCAAACCGGCAAAAGTCCGAATGATGTTGCTAAGCTATCCGATATGATAAACGATTTTTCCAAACATTTCCATATGTACCAAATTGTTTTAAAACTTTGTAGAAAACGTTAAGTGTTGTGCGTTGAAACATTACCGCTATGAAGATTTTTCTGCTGAGTATTATTTTAAGTTTCTTGATCATTGTATATTCTCATGGTGACTCAAATCAGCAAGTGACATTGTCATGCCCTGCAATATCCGAAACGAATAGAGGTCCTCCGGGAGTCGCGGGCAAGCGTGGAAGCAAAGGTGAGCTATTGTAGCTATTCTAATGAAGCAGCAAAAATATACTGTACAATAGTCTGCTTGCGACAGATAAGCAGTCGATTTTTCCGGTTTTAAATTGATGTTTGCCACAGCTCCACGCAGCGTCTGGATCTCTCAATGAAGTCACAGAGATCAGCAATGCAGCAAGGTCCGTCAAGTATTAGAACGTTACTCGACTTTTGATTGAGTCATCTTCTACTCCACACTTGCATGTTACGCTTTTGGATGGGTCATTGAAGCCCCAATTTTTCGGTTCTGCTTTTGTTCTTGTTACGCCTGAGCAAAGTCACTTAAGGTAAAGCCAAGTTTCCTCCCTCGTTTTGAGCCAGGAGGCAACTTTTTTTGTGGTGTCGTATTTGGACGGTTACTTGATGGCAACACTTCAAATTTCCTTCCAATGTTTTCTTTTTTCACGTTGAAACTTTTTTCCTTCTAGAGCATCCGTGCAGTGTAAAATCCTTCTTGATTTTAATCTTGCTGGTGGGATGCATCAGCGTAACTTGAATTTTTGATTGAGATGGGCCCAGACTGCAAATAATATGCAATGACGTCATCAGAAATTTTTGCAAAGGAGGGCTTTATATAGAATTAAGATACCGTAGAATGAAAGATCGGAAGCCGTAGCCTGGTTTGGCACATAAAAAAATTATGATAAAGAGGGAAAGACTTGAACCAAAACTTGAATTGGTATCCGAAAATGTCTGAATTGGCAGACGTGGTAAGCAAAGTGGTGTAATTAAAACGTATCATAAGCAGTGGTCTGGAGCAGAGCCCCAGCCGCTGCCAAATGCTATGGGAGTCTAAGCGTTAAGCCCTCACTTTTACGCAATTTTTTATGATGTTTTTGGAAAAAAAGCTACTTTAATGGCATTTAGATCACATTTCGCACTTTTTGGAGCCATTTAAAAGAACAAAGTTTGTACGATTTGAAAGCCAATTGAAAAAATTAAATTGATCCGTGCTTTCTTCAGCTCCAGGTCAAACTTTACCTAAAACTGAAATCCAAATCACGTTTAAAATCTTG
>CAWYPQ010000256.1:0-33039 GCA_963965965.1 Trididemnum nubilum | reverse complement strand
AAATATGATAGCCAAAAAATCAATTCTACATATTTTTTATCATATTTTTTACGAGCCTATGAACAGGGTTGGAAAGATAACGTTTATCAGCTGAACAGGGCCAAGAGTGTCGAGGTGGCAGCATGGAGAATGTTAAGGCGTCTATCTTATGACGACTCTGATCGCATGATCATCAGTTTGACCCGCACCCTAGTAGCGTTGTTGCATCCTTGAATAAGACGTTTTACGATAATTATCTCTGCTTGGTGGTTTCAAACAAGCAGCAAATTTACGTGGGAAGAAGTCAAAACACCAACCGAAAAGCTTGGAAAATGGTCAACTCCTAAGCGGGTGCGGATTTGTCCAAAGCATAGCGCACCGTCGCTTTTTCGTGATAGGAGGATAAAGATGCACCAATCAATCATCAATCAATCAACAGAAGCAGAAAAAATAACTGCAGCCTTGACGCTTGCAGTTACGCTTGAAATATCATACAAGCGCGAAAAATCAAGTCACAAAATAAGATTTCTTACCCCTACACCTCGACTTTAACTCTTTACAAACTTTTTGAACACAAAGCTTATGCTAGAAAGCTAGGCTTTATGCATTTAAGTGTGTAAATACTCTCAAAAAATTCGCAAAATTTTGACACCCTCGTTACTAATTCGTGTCCACTTGAAAGACTGCCAAATATAATTTAAATCACTAAAACTCGTTTTCGTCTAGATCAAAATTTAGAGGAATATGAAATTCTTATTCATACTTTGTTCGCCAAAAGTAGATCAGCAAAAATGCATACCAGGGTTGGAGTTGCAATTTACGTGAAAGATACATTTTAAGACTATAGAATTACGTCAAAATTTAAGTTATTTTGAAAAAAAGTGCTCTCGTAGCTGATTTTACAAATCCACAATCAAGGTCCCAATTTCCCTTTAGTATGCGAAATTGTTTATTGAACTTACACGAAGAACATCGATAAAGAAATACAAAATAAAGAAAATAATGAAATAAGGCAATAACTTAACTTTTTTCAAGAACCGAATTGTTTGTTTGTTGTTTTTTTCATTTGCTTGCTTATTGTTTTTATCCGCCTTTGCAGTGCTACTGACGTAAATTATTCTCCACATGTACCACGTGCTTTTTTATTAATTCTCGAAAATGCTTTTTATAGAGTTTGCTAGAACATTTTTAAAAGCCGCCTCCAATGAGCGTTCCATACGTATCAATTTTTTTGTCAGAGAAACGGTTGAAACAAAAGGTATTTTCCTGAACCAGATAATTGTATTCCGTTTGTCACAAAGAACCTAAATTATCCCATAAATTTTTTCATCGCTTGAATTTAGAAGACATCCTGCAATATAAAACCTAATGCTGTGCTTTTTATATCATTTTCATTTTGAATTTCAAGAGTGTAACAAAGCGTTTATATTTGCCCCTGTAAAGCGATAGTGACGTGGTAGAGTGCGTGTTCCGTCATTTTGTTTTTTTTTTTAAATAAATACCACACAACAGTAAACTTTAAAGATTATGTCTTATTCAAATAAAAAAAACAGAAATTAATCAGTTAAATTAGGCAAAAATCCAAATTACAATATACTTTAACTTAAAAAATAATTTCTTAATAATAAATTTTATCGTCAAATGCATGAGCTTTACTATACGCTGTCTTCTCTCGGTATCACATTTTCATCTAAATGACTAAAATTCGTTGCTGAGAGAATTTCAAATTTACGGAAGTTATAAAATAAAACTGTGTCAAAGTGATGTGAAAACGGATGTGAAAGTTTTGCAATTTCAAGTTTGTGTTGTGAGAATATAAAATTTATGAAATATATCATCGAACTTCGACAATAGAAAATGTAAAGTTTGGAGTCACAAACAGTCAGTAAAAGTGAAGTTTAGTATATTTATTCTAATAACAGTTTAATTCTTAAATTTAGTCCGAGCGTTCATGTGTTTCTAGAATGGCAATAACGTAAAATATGTAATATTATGTGCTAACGTCAAAGCAAGGATATCGGTAAAAGTAAAACAACAGATTACCGTAACGCAAGAATTGTAATTGTCAAACTTGATATTACTAATTTGTGATTCTCCTTACGTCTTGTACATTTTCTTACTGTTATTCGTAAGTCGTAACTTATCTACTCGTTTAGCATAACTTGCTCTAAAGAAATTACCTAGAATCTGTTCGATGCAAATTTAGCTTATTTCAGTGTAATTGCCTGTTGGTATTAATGTTACGGCAGCGTATTGGCTGTTATTAATGCATGATCGACTATTTGTTTATTGCGTACTTTTGTTTTAGAAAATCTGTCGCGGTATCACGTACAAATTTAGATTATATTTTGCATTAAATCTCAACTCAACGGTTCTATGGATTGCTGATATCGCGGCTGAGTTTGCGCTGTGAAGACTTTGAACACCAAGTTCATTAACCCGTATAGCTTGACAGCGGCAGCTATATGCAGTACCTTCTTTAATTTTAAGTGTAAATCTATTCAGAAATGGGCACAATCTTGATCTTCAAGATCACATTATTTTAATGATCTGATCTTGATCATGAAGCTATTTTATGGCTCGGACACGGAATGGAATCTAAACTGGAGAAAGTAATCCGCATTTTCCACGGTACAGACACGACAGGTACGAACCAGTATGGCAGTACCTAACCTGCTAATTTGTGGAAAAAATTAATCACAAATCAGGATCCACATGACAGAAATTTCCTCGCTTGCACTATTAACAAGAATTTTTTTAAGAGGCGCTACCGAACGAAATACTCGCTAAAGGCAATAGGTTATTTTTGTACGTGCATCTGAAGCTCTGCGAGCTGGGTAACGTTATTTTCGCTCGCTAAGTTGCTTGGATCGATTGCGAGATACAACTAGAGTAAAAAAAACGTCACATTTTCCTCGCCAGCTTGACAAAGATTTTCAAGCACTGTTTAAACGAGCAAAAAATTTCGTAGACAAAATACTCTTTCCCAACGTCTCGGCTAACATGCGTTAAAAATGCTTGCTCGAATTTCTTTGCGTGATGCTGCGTTAGCACGTAATAAATATCTCATTGTGACGTTAGATGCATTTCTACTTTAAAACTATGCGTTAAAGCGTATATATTGTGTCTGTATGACGGTATGTACTGCAATTGTTATGGAAAAAGATACTATGGGCCATGCGTTAATATTCTAAGCTCGTAAACTCCTCCATTGATAATTAATAATAACTAGTTATTGAACGACGGAGTTTATTTATATTTTTGGATTAGTGTAAACAAAAAAGAACAACTTTTACCCTACCACAATTTTTTGAATGACGTAAAGCGATCTTGAGGTTGTTGGTTGGTTTACTTTTGCTGAGGGTTGCAGTAGGCTAGTTTACCTTGAAAAGTGTACCCAACTTGTGCATTGGCCTTGTAGCCTATCTGCTATGAAAAATAGCCTAGTTTAAGCATGTAACTTAGTAAGACGATAAACAAAGTTTAAAAATTAGTCTGCCAAAAAAGTCTAGGCTATGACTTTCTATGTCAAATAATAAACTTAAAGGCGGTGAATCATCCAGCCAATTCCGGTGGTTTACAATAGCTAAAATTGAACTATAATTTTTGATATTTTTTGTTTTGATTTTAGGGCTGCATTTGCAAAGATATTCAACAAATACAAAAAGATGTTCCCCCGAAAAAAGTTTTTCGAAACTCTGAGTTTTGATCTTCCCGCCAAAACCACAGTTCTCTAAACTATTAGGCCTACTGTAATCTTGTTAAACTATTAGGCATAACTATCTCTAAACTATTAGGCCTACCACAGTTCTCTAAACTATTAGGCCTACTGTAGTTTTGGCGGGAAGAACAAAACTCAGAGTTTCCAAAAACTTTTTTCGGGGGGACATCTTTTTGTATTTGTTGAATATCTTTGCAACAGCAGTTCCAAAGTTAAAACAAAAAATGTGAAAAATTATAGTTTAATTTTAGCTATTGTAAACCAGCGGAATTGGTTGGATGATTCACCGCCTTTAAAACTTTTAGGGCCTACTATACAGTTAATAAAAGCTAAATTGAAATGCAATAAACTGGAGCTTTTGATGTGATAGGCTAGGCTGGTAATAGCTGTAGGCAAGTAAAATTAATTCCATTTAAAGAGGTCCACAGTTTATTATTCAGCTACCAGTAGGTTTTAATCAGATGTTTACAAACAGTTGAGTTACTGTAAATGACAGACACTGTCAAGGCAATAGCCCTCTGTTAATGTGATTGCCTTGCGAGATCAAAAATTATTTTATTTTACAATGGTTTTTCAGATATATTAATTACAGAGTTACCGTTGAAATGCACTAGCACTCTCTTATCTGAGTAGTGACCAAATATTAATTGTGGGTTCTTTAAGAATTGTAGTGTAACAAATTTGTCAATGATATGTACTTTTAATGCATGCTCAAAGATATTGATTGATTTGTTGATGAATCTACGCAGAATGATGAACCTATGGATATGATGAACCTATGCACCTATGATAAACCTATGGATAATGACCAATTGTAAGGTTTTCAAAGGTTAGCTTGTTTTGCTAATTATGTTTATATTTCGAAGTTGAAAATCTTTACCAATGCCAGTTTTAATTTGGGCATTTTCATAATGAAGATAAAAACAAATTTTGCTTTCTTGTTTTATCTAAATCATTTGCTTTCAGAATTTAGCAGTGTGTCAAAGATTATTTTTCACTTTTCAAGTTTTTTCTATTGTGATCACATGAGAACACAGTCATCACATCAGTGCAACTGAACTTCACAATTTCAATTTTCTTGTAGCATACGGGGTCGGGTTGCATTGCTTGTTTCTTTTTAGGTGCAACTAAGATTTTAAAGAGGCGTATTTTTGGACCATAAGGCGCACTATTATGCTTAAAAGTTTTTAAAAATCCAATTTGTGCTTTATACTTTGATGCATTCAATTTATGCGTGTGGTTATGCTCTCTTTACGGTCAGTTGTGGAGGGGTTTACGTTTGCCTCTGAAGTGGGAGCTCTGAGGTTCAAATCTTGGGCTGGTCAATCGAACACAGTGTTGCCAATGACTCTCCACCACGGCAACATTTCTTCCAAGGAAGTTGTGTTGCTCCGGCGCAATGATGTGGAGATGAGCCACGCCAAATCGTTACATGCTTCGATATATTGCCGCAAGTATAATGACAAATTTAATTTGATTTCCTTCATGCTGCACGATTTCATCTAGAGTCAAAGCATTTACATTTTTTTGTTATTTTATTACAGCTTATTAAGTTTGATGTAATGTAATGCACCTTATAGTTTGGTGCACGTCGTGGTTAAAAATAAAAGGTAGAAAAACCATTTATTTGATGCACCTTATGCTTGAAAATAACAGTTATAGATGCGAATTATTGATACTACGCCAGAGCACCAAATAACAGTTACAATATGTTCTAGTTTGTTGCACCTTATGGTCTGAAAAATACTTCAGTAATATTTTAAATTGAATTAATTTTGTTAGACTCGTATGTTGAAAGTTATTTTTACTATTATTTATGCTTTTTTTTGATGCGATAGTTTAGCTCTGTAATGTACAACTTTTCTGAGATTTAAATGTGATCAGTTTGATGCAGAAAGATTTGACGTGGCTGTGATATGGCTAGGGTTTTGTGTCGAACATCTTTTGATTTGGGTTTGATTTGAAATTAAAACTGGCCAAGTTAGACCTCTCGTGTCAACTTGTTGCTTCAAAAGTCGTGAACCTTTCTCTAAGTGTAAGTGTTTTATGCATATATGGTAGGTTTTTTGATTTGTCTGCTGCTAATTACGGTTTTGCTAATTTGTAGAATTGTTAACTTTTTTTTGTAGCACTATTCATTATCTGTTTTACTGTAGGTCCTCTAATGTGTAGAACATAATTGGAAGATTATTGGAACACGAGAGTGAAAAACAGAAGTAAAGCTATTAAGTTCCATTAATGTTTGTTCTGTATTCTTCTACATGTCTCATGGTCAGCACACCCTAATGAAAACTGCGCATGGTTTGGGTTTAGAGCTGTTGGATAAACTTGTGACAGTTTTTTTCTTTTCCCCACCATGAAATTAACCAAAACGTGGGTGATAATTAATGCTTTATAGAGTTATGCTACTTGACTTTCCAGGAGCCAGGCATTACTCATTTTCAACTTTTATTATCGAAATGTTGGTGATGTGTAAAAAAACACCTGCTTTCTGAGACTGATTTGACATTGACATTGTTTTTTAATCCTTTGATTATTTTTTTCTCATTTTCATGTCGTTTTCAACGTTTAAGGCACATTTATTAATTTTTAAAACAAATTTGTCTAGCATCACTTTTATAACACACTATGAGTTATAAATTTAGCATAACATTTGAACTTTTCAGCAATTAAATTTTGTATTCAATTCAAAATTGCTTTGCTTACTCACAAATTGTTTTGCTCCTACGTATTGTAAAGCTTGAATCAGCTCTAGTTCTGATTTGGCTAGCGCTAGATATAGCTTGCTTGTCAATGCTGATTATAATTGGGTTTAAAATGTAACTAGCTTTATCTTTGCTAGTAGATGTTTTAGCACTATAACCATGTGTTTATATGCATCACTCAACGTATGAAATTCGTTGCCACTATCTCGCATAAAATTGAAAGTTTGTTTCTTTTTAGGAAATGTATGAGAGCATAGACGTATTAATTTATCCTTTGAGGATGTTGCCACTGTTTGATTCCTTAATTTGAAGTTTATCATAGGCTTTATATGTCTGTTGTGTGTCACTGTGTACTGAGTTTAATTTTTGTAAAACTGTTTTGTTTCGCATGTTGCTATGGCCCCCTAGTCAGATTCATCGACGTTCGTAGGTGTTAGTTTAAAGAGGATATGAATTTGTTTATTTTTATTATAACTGAATACCTTGGTGTGTTGCAACCTATTTTTGCCGTTTTTATTGTTAGCAAAACTCTTGTGATGAACTTTCCTACAAGTTTTGATTAAACCTCTGAGGTAGCTTTTGCTTTATGCGTATTTATGCATCAATAGTAATATGTGCTTGTCTTACCTGCGCTGATATCTACGTAAAGCGACAAGCAGATGAAGGATCCCTCACTCCCCTCGAAGCATTGCAGTCGTAAGAGGTGCTCGATTAGTTCGTTTCAGAAATATTACCTGCTTTGCGCTTAGCTTTTTGTACTTTTGCTTGTAACGAATTTAGTTTATTGAGTTTTTGAAAATATTAATTACAGTTGTATTACAGAAGTTATAGAATATCTGTCTTATTGCGAGAAAACAAAAGTTCCTCCTCAAAGTACAGTAAACTTACTAAATGTTCTAGTCGCACAATCAATTTTCTGCAATTTCAGTGGTAATAATATTACTGCAGTATAGAGTAATTGAAATTTTTTACCTATCATAGTTCGCCCTATTTTCGTTTTATGTTTTATAAAAGTGCAATTAGTTGGACATCTGTGAGATTTCTCACAATTCTCGGTTAAAGCTAGGGTAAGCAGTTCTCCGAACAAGTTTAGGTTTAGCGGGTGAGAGATTAAATCCAAAACTTTTACAATCAAATTCTGTGCGTTATCGTGATCCAAAACTACCAGAATGGTAGAAAAAAAGCGTTCAGTAGAAGCTTTTGTGCGAAAAAAAAAAAAAATCAATACTGCTATAAGCATACAACAAAAATTATAGTTATGAAATCAGGAGTTATAATGCAATTGAATCTAATCGATTACAAAGAGTTAACACAAACCGCTTGGGGGGAGGAGTCAACATAATAATGATAAAATGCCTGTTGTTTTTGCATAAGGGATCAAATGCGGAAAAGATTGTAGTTTAATATGATATATTGCATCACTTATTTACGCATTATACGCAGTCAAACTGTTTGACAATTCGAGAAGGTAACATATACCTGCATGCTAAGCATCATGCATCGTTTATTGTGTTTCTACGGGTGGACTGGATGAAGTTTATATAAAAGTTGAAGTGGGAGAGAGGCGAATGAGGCTCAAAATTTGGCTTAAACGGAATGTGACAGTTGAATAAGGAGCTAATGGCTTGAAACAGCGTTTTCCAGCTCTGTGCAACTGAAGAACAGTTGAAAGCTGAAAACAAAATGTACCCAGCAAAAAATTGCAACCAGATCTTTCCACCGAGTTACCCTCCGGTAAGAGGAATTCAAAAGAGGAGGAACCGGACCTTTGAAACCAGCCTCTAGTGCCCATCAATGGCCTTTAATTTTTGTAATTCCGTTGTATTCACCAACTTGCTTTGACCAGGAGACAGCAAAGGAACCTTTTGGTATTCGATTTAAGCTGCCACGTCTTGTCCACCGGTCTACCACACACTGTGAAGTCTTCACACAGTCCCTTTTTATTGCTGAATGCCAAGCAAGAATTCGAACCCCGATTCAGTGTTTCAGTAACATACGCTCGACCACTAACAGTAGCGTAGCCAGAGGGGGGCGGGGGGGGGCTATAGCCCCCCAATGGCGTGTCAACCAAAATGCAGAATAAGACAAATACCACGTTTTTAGCTCTTCTGAGACTGTTTTTTGCGCTGGAATGGACTAAAAATTGATTTAAAGCATCTTTTGAAACATATATTCAGGTGGGGGGGGGGGCTAATTTGTCGAAAATTAAAGTTACAAATCAATAAAAACTTTAAAAAATGCCCAAAAATAAACAAGCAGATTTGATCTCTAGGGTAAAAACGCCAAATATAGGTTTATTATAAACTCAGAAATAAAACGGGGGGGGGGGGGGGGGGGGGGCTATTCAGTGTTAGTTAATTACCAATCACTTCTCTCAAATATCTTTCCATTAGCCCCCCTCCAATTATTTTTCTTTATAAAATATAGACGAAAATGATTACTGCAAGTGAGTTTTATTGTATGATAAGATTGTATGATTTTGAAGAGAACTGCAATGCTATCATTAGCCACTTCCCACATAGTCCATTAATGCAACCAGTTGAATCATGTTGCGCTGCCGATTTCTGTGCCACGTTTTAAAAGCATTATTTTTTATTCAAATAGCTCTAAAATTAGAAGAAAAAATAAAATTCACGTTTAATTTATGAAGTAGAAAAAATTCTCGTTTAATTTATCAAAAAGACAATACTACTTCTCGAGATGCATAATCTGACCCAAATTTAACCGATACAACAAAAAATTGTAATAAATCTGTGATTTCCGTCATTCAATTCAACACAATAATATGGCCATCCACAGAATACGCTGTTAAGCCGTTAGGCTTGTAAGCGCCGTTTTGTATGTTGTGTAGACACCTTCGACGTACGTGCGTAAAAAATTTTGCAATTTTGTACCCACACTGTAAACAGGATTAACGCCTTTTAACAAGCAAAAATGGCATTTGCGGGCTCGTAACATTAGTCTATAAGCTGAAAGCTGTAACGTGTCGTTTCGTTCCACCTCTCAGGGGGCTACTTTTTAAAAATAGATTTGAGAAATACACAATCACACCAACTTTCAACAAAAAGTTCTTTACTCGAAACCCCGCAGTATTTTTGTAATGTCATCTTGAATATGGCAAAACGGATGAATATATTAACGGAAAATTACTGCGCTGACGTGCACTAGACTGTGACGCATCCAATCGGAGCGCGCCTTTACCGCGCGACTTTGGGGATTTCCCTCTTCAGCAGTTTTTGTCAACCAAAAGTTTCTTCCAGAACCAGCACAGCACCTAGCAGCAAAGTTGAAGAATGAAATGACCAGAAGTGTAATTGGGCAAAAAGATTGAAAGTTAACGCACTTACAACGCTTATTTGATCGCAAAATGTACTAGAATGCTGTGATATGAATTTCAGCGTTGTTTCAGTGTGAAGTTATGGTATTGACATTAGGCTATACCGGTACCATTTAATTAACTCTCTTGTAATTACTGGTGTAAGGTAAAAAAAAAATTTATAGTGCCGTATCAATAGGCCTAGCTGGCTGACGAGATTAATTCTACCAGAAGATTGTCAAGGTCATTTCACGGTCTATTTTAAGACAAGAATGTTCTTACTGTTTAAGGCAGCTTGATGTCTAATAAGCAGCGAAATTTCAACTTAATCTAGTGCGACTGGAGTATACCGGAAGTCCATGCACAATTTAAGTTTTCTGAAAAAGATTCAAATAAAGCTGCCATTGTACCTGGTGCTAGTGGACGGCAATTACGATCTATCGGCAAGTCTGTAGCAAACCAATTTAATGGAAAGAAGATCATTCAACATCAACAGTTCTGTTACACCAACTGTAAAGGTAGGTAACCAAATAAAAGTAGCAAGTAAACTAAAGTGGTTATAGTTCACGTCAAATAGCGTTTTATGTTATTTACCAAAGACAGAATGTGGTACTTGTAAGTGATAATACGTAACTGCATATAAGTTATAGGGCAAGCTACTGCACATAATGCTCATTAGTGGTAATATGAACTCGTAAGTTACTACAGTATATTCGATGGTAGACACTTGAAACTTTAAAATCAGTGCTGTAATAAACTTAGTGAAGAGCTTTTTCATTGCTTTATGGGGGATCAAAGCAACTGATAAATTTTAAATGTGGAATCAAGTGGAATCTTTATTTATAGGCACTTGATACAATTTTCAAAAAGCACTGTCGGTATCTGTATAAAAAAAGTCCCGTAGTGTATTTGCGAAAATATACTATAAAAATATATGTTTGATTGTAGCCCGATTTCCAAGAGCAGGTAGGGGATCACTTGCCCTGCCAAAAATCACAAAGAACCCCCTACCACCATAACATTACCAGATTATTCTTTTACTACATCTCCTATATACCACCAACACAGTTTCATTTTACAGTATATATGGAAAACTTTTGATGAAGCTGGGTGCCATAGATAGCTCATACCCTTTGTGGTGCCACTTTTACATACCAGTACAAAACATCCGTCTGTATTAGTTGGGTGATGTGAAATTATGCAAATGTGTCAGGTTTCTCCAAATTAAGCAAGAATTTTCCCAATGCGCTTTGCATTTTTTTTGCAGGGCAATTTCTAGCTCTATTGAATCTGTTTTTCTAGCTTAATTGAACCAGGGCATGTGTCTACCAGGTAACCATCAAACTATGCTAAAGGCTGCATTTAGACTTTTATTTAATTTTATATTCTAATGCCATAATTATTTTTGCTCACTAGATCCAGTGATCAAGCTTCCAATTTCAATGGTGTTGAGAAACTTTACGCCATATTTCGTCAAAAGTGAAAGAAAAGAAGTTAATTTCCCAACACTAAATATTTCGAAAGGAAAAGATAAAGGAGTTAAAAGAAGAAATGAAATATCTATATCATTTATGTGTACATTAGTAATTATTGTTGTGTTTGAACTTGTCTTACCGTTACGTGGCATTTTGGAAAGTGTTTAAGTACAGAAAACTATGAAATGCACTGGACACTAATTGAAGTGTCGTACATAAACCCAGGACAATATTATTCGGTTTATACATGCTGCAAATATGATGCAGCTTATAGCTGGCACCAAACTTGCAACCCTTAAGCCCGCAATTTGGCAAGCTACTCTCCATTATTGGCAAGGATATGAAGCACGATGAGATGCTGCTATTTAAGTACAGTTCAATAGTTACATTGATGACAATTTAGTGCAGGACTTTTGCATAAAACGATGATCAAAAGGACAGTTTAGTAGCTAACATAATGCACTTTAGTAAATAAACAACGAATTAGGGAAATTCCCAGTATACGCACGCGTTTTAACAGTCGCGTCAGAATGACGTAGGCAGTATTGCAATGACGAATCTATTTTTCAAGCGCTGCGAATGGACGCGTTTTCTGAACCGTAACTAATTTCTGGCTTGCGTCGCTCTGACGTCATTTGTTTTGTATTCATCCGCTTTGCACATTCAAGGTCGATTTTTAAAAATACTGCGGGGTTTAAAGTGGAGAACTTTTTTTTGAAAGTTGGTGAGACAATATATTTTCCAAATGTAGTTTCAAAAAGTAGCCCCCCGAGAGGTGGAACGAACTTTTTTTCTAGAGCCCGTAGAATTTTCAGCTTACAGCCTACATGTTCTGTCATGTGCAGGGCTCAGCTTCGTTAACAACAAAATGTTTCTGAAGTTCTTCTGGTGTTCTAGGCTAGCTTTGAGAAATCGCTCAGGTGCTACTCAAAAGACTAACTTTATAACTGACGTTTAGCTAGTTAGCAACAACTAGCTTCTTCAGAGCCAGAAGTGCCGATCTATGTTGAGCATCGGGGGATCATGTGCAATTTTTTTCCAATTTTGCCATATTGTCAACATTGGGGGGGATGAACCTCAAACACAAATTTTTTTCAGGTAAGCAAATTAAATGAAGACCAAAGAAAAAGGTCTTCACCAAAATTTTTTTCCCCGATTCAAGTGATTCACATGCAGGCCAGAGTCAAATTATTGGGAGGAATGCAGTCAAATTATTGGGGGGATACATCCCCCAACCCCCCCAACCCCCCCCCCCCCCCCCCGGTTTAGGCACCCCTGTTCAGAGCACTGCTATCAGTTGTGATGGCAAATCGCCATCAACTTCTGATAGCAATAAACAGAAAAACGATCCCACACATTTTTCTTTGATTTTTTGTTTTTTTGATTCTTTTGAAACGATCCCACACACGCTTCTTTGATTTCTGTACGCACCTTTACATTATCTGCATGACGTAGCCTATGGTAAAAATGAATTTTATCGGAGCCTTGTTTTGAATTTTTTCGCTAGTTTTCCTACTGCAGCAATATGTGGGATCGTTTTTCTGTTTTTTGCTATCAGAAGTTGATAGCGATTTTCCATCATTACTGATAGCAGTGCTCTGTAGAAGCTATAGTTGTTGCTAACTAGCGAAACGTCAGCAATAAAGTTAGTCTTTTGAGTGATTTCTCAAAGCTAGCCTAGACCACCAGAAGAACTTCAGAAATTTTTTATTTGAAATGCCTGGTGTACAACTGCTTTACACTTATAACAAAATGTTTGCAGGTTTGGGGCATCTTATCGACAATAGCACTCTTTTTTGGAACACCATTAACAGATTATCGGTAGTAAGGAAAATCTCCAGAAACTAATACTAAAAAAAGCAAGTGCTGGCAGTGGTAGCAGTACCAGCAGACATGGAAACGATCTTGATCTCCAAGATTCGATCGTGAACTTGAAGATCAAGATCGTGATTTGATCTTGATTATCAAGATCACAGTGTTTGGGTGATCTGATCTTTGATCTTCAAGTTTACATTTTTTGGATGATTTGATCTTGTTCTTCAAGATCACCAAAAGGTGATAATCTTGCCCATCTCTGAGCCTATTTATAGGAAGGTTAATTTTGTGCTTTCTTTAAAGTGGTAATAGGAACAAAACACGGCAGAATCGTTTTTAGGGATCTGATTACAACTTTGAAGAAAACACAAATCTAACTCTCCTATAAATAGACTTAGACCTAAAATTAAAGAAGATACTGCAAAGGCGGATAAAAACAGTATAGAAGCAAATGAAGAAAAAAGCTAACATTTTGGTTCTTGAAAAAAGTTTGGTTGTTGTCTTACGGATCCTGAACAAAATTCCGAATGGACAAAATCCCAAACGATAAAATCCCAAATTGAACGGAATCCCGAATTGGACATAATATGGAATGGACAAAATCCCAAATTGGACAAAATCCAGAATTAAATCAACTTCAAAAACAGACAATGTCAGGATTATTAATGTGCTCACTGTTGGCTTATAAAATCTAATAAATACAAATAATTTGCCAACAAAACTGCATATCGTTTATTCGCTAGTGTCTTGGCGACCTAGAAAAACAGCGCATATACAAAAACAAGAGTGATCAAGTCAAAAAACTTTGCAGTTTTGTCGAGTTAATTATGTGTCAAGCAGTTTGTCCCGTTGCGAAAACCTCGCGCTCATCACGTTTGCGGTCAACTTTTTCAATTTGCAGAAAAAGAAACTAGGTTAAAGCAGTATTTAGAATAAATCAGCGAGTTTTGTATCAAACTGTCCTGCACTCCTCTTGAATTTATGTTCGTCAGCTGTTTTTGTTTATGTTTTAGGAAGAAAAGAATTTACTGCATTTCATTTAACTGCAGCATTAAAACATATAATGACCATAACACGTAATTATCATTGAACTAAAGTACAATTTTCTCAACATTATTGCTTTTTTGCTGGTTTTAGTTTAAATCAAAAGAAATCCTTGTAGTCACGGCAAAAAAATTAATATTTGATTTTGTAAACATTCATACCAAATTTTGTTCTTGACGAAAAAGAAAGCAATGTTGCAAACAATGAAAATTTTATTTTCAAGGAGTTTGTGGGTCAATTTTTTCCCTTAACCTCTTAATTGCTTACTTTTTTGTTAAGAACAAAACTTGCTGAATTATTCTAAATACTGTGCTGTATTAACTTAGTTTCTTTTTCTGCAAACTGAAGGAGTTGACAGCGAACGTGATAAGCGCGATGCTTTTGCTACAGGACAAACTGCTTAGCACTTAATTCTCTCGATAAAACTGCAAAGTTTTTTGACTTGATCACTCTACAGTATTTTTGTATATGCGCTGTTTTTTGTTGGCTAATTATTTATAATTATTAATGTTTAAAAGACAGCAGTGAGTACACTATTAATCCTGACTTTGTTTATTTTTGCAGTTGGTTCAATTCTGGATTTTGTCCCATTCGGGATTTTGTCCATTTGGGATTATGCCCAATTCGGGATTTTGTCCAATAGGGATTTTGTCCATTGGGGATTTTGTCCAATTAAGGATTTTGTCCATTCTAAACTTCGTCCGTTCGGGATATTGTCAATTTGGGATTTTGTCCAATTCGAAATTTTGTACCTCGGGATTTTTTTCAATTTCGGGATTTTGTCCATGAACGATTTTTTAGAACACCTAGAAAAAAAACGTATCACAAATATTCATCTTTTATTACTCAACGTAAGGACTTCTGAAGCGCACACTCGTTACAAACAGTAATTACTTAAAGTTGGTTTGCGATAAAAACTTGAGTTTTATCAAATTTTCCTGTTTGTTTTCGCGAATTACGATGACATTATTTTTGTTTATACAACTTTAAGGGGTTCAAGAGTAATATTGGGGTTTTTGACAAATTTTTTGAAATTTTGCCAATTTCGGGTTTTTGGTGAAAAATTTTAATTTTGCGCTTATTGTTTCTGGTAATGATTAAGAGAATTAGAGTAAATTGGTCTTCGAGATTAGAGTAATTACAATATAGGCCTAAATAGAGGAACTGCTTTGCGAGCAAAAAACTACTACACCAGAGGCAACAACTGATTATTATTAGGTTTCTTTGTTTTCGATTTTACGCTAATTTTGATTGAATATAGTTATCTTTGGTTTGAAATGCAATGATTCTTTGCAAGCTACAATCGAGCGAAACAATATTTTACTAAAAATCGAGTAATGATTCTATATACAAATACAGGTGGTTTTGACTATAGAGTAAACGTCAATACAAAAAACTCAAAATCAATTCCTCATTGGGCTACTCCAGCAAAATTATGTCGAACCGAAAGACAAGAATGCGGGGCCCAGCTACGCCTCATAACACTTGGGCAGCACAGTTCCTTTTTGAGAAAATGTGGTAGCGTTGGCGATCCGTTACAAAAATGTCCCAAATTCGACCAGACCGGAATTGACTTCTAACCTCCCGATCCATGAGCAATTGCATAACCGTCTAATCAACTGGTCACTAAAGACAAAATATAAACTAATGCTCGGTGTAGTCTACCTTTAGTTTTAACTCCCTACAGCCGATTTAAAAAAAAGCAAGAAATTGAAATTGAAAAGCTTGCTTTTACGTAGCCTACACATAAAGCCATCTACTAGTTTAGTTACACGCCCCGAAGTTGATGTTTCCATTATATATTCTTTTTTCTTTACATTGGTTTCTGTAATTAATTTTACTTACTGACAATTATTTAGACAATAATAATCAAAAAATATCGTACTCAAGCGTAAAGAATCATTTGAAATGTTTTCAGTTACAAAGTCTTTGAATTTCAAATTGCACTTATGCATTCCAAATTGCTTTAAAGGTTGCTTTTATTAGGCATTGCCTGTGGTGACCCTCCGAACTTTAGGATTTCAGAAGGATAAGCTTCAAGAACCATCAAAAGTTTTTTTACGCTTAGGTAGTATTTTTACATTGTATAGAAAGTGTTTTATGAGATTAGGAAAGCATAAAAACTAATAGGAACGCAATCTACTTTTTACTCAACCAAGACTCATAGTTTTTTGCAAGCCATTGCAACGTTATTGTTGAATTACTGTTTTATCGCAATTTTGTTAGACGAATTAGAAATCATCAACAAAACAGTATTATTGTTTAAACGCGCTATACTTTATATAAACAGATATTTGAGATAAGCAATACTTTTAGTACTTAGTTGAGTTTAAAAATCATCGCTTGAATAGTACTCCGTATTTTGTTGATTTAGCGCTTATTTTAATTGTTTTGTTTTGTGGTGTTTGGTTTGACTTTATTTATAATCTCAATTGTTAAAACCATTATCCGACCGTTTTGCAAACTATTACTACTTGTTTCGCATGAAAAAGTTTATATTTGTTTGATTACGTTTGGAAGTAATTTAGTGCTTGATTCCCGAAAACGGACAGATCACAAGAAATTTGACACTTTGGAATCCAAAACAGTCTTTCTTGTATATAATGTGAGCAAATCAGCAGCATTTAATCAGACTAAATGATAAAATAAAGTAAAGATAAAATTTTCTTATTTGTAAAATACTGTATTTGCTCTTGCACAAAAAAGACAAAAAAAGAAACATGCAGTTTCCAAGTTATAGCCAGAAAAACTTCAACCTCATAACTAAGTTTTCATAAACAGAAATGCACAGTAAAATACCGTAATTGAAACAGCAATAGCCGTCATTATAACCGAATCATACGTTATAGGTTGTTGCTGCAAACATTTTGCTTGAAAGGTTTCAAATGCTACTATAAAGCGATGCTATAGCATTACGCCAAAATTAAAGTAAATGAGACCAGTTTGCAGCTTATTGCTCTATTCTTGTAGCCAACGAAACAGCGTTTATGAAAAAGACAGTACGTACTGTATATAGTTTTGGGACAACTCTGTTGTACGTTGTCTCCAAGTTTTCTGGGTTATCATTGTACGTGCAGTATTGTATTCAAAATATAATTTAATTAATTTACTGTACAGTGGGCACTTTTTGTCGACAATCTTAAACAATTTAATGCAATTTTGCGCTACATATCAATTCGTACAACGCATGAATAAAGCTTATCATATGTCATTTAACTATTCTTCATTATTATTTCAGTTCAAATAATTAAAGTTGTCCGGAAGTTTTGTGATGCCTAAATAATTCCGCCGACCCTCAATAAGCGTTTTGTGTGCGTCGTTTATTTAATTACGACCGTTCATCAAAATGGTGTATAATATTTCCTAGTACAATTGGTACAGCACTGGTGGAGTATAAAAAGAACTTTCAAGGATGAATCTTGAAATTACGAATTATCTCCGCGAACGTCCACAGTATAATTGCAATGGGCCTAATATTTTCTCATTGTTTGAAATTACAAACTTTTTCTTTGCATTACGCCACGCCAAGGGCTTCATGCCATGGTTTGTAAAAGTAAAATTTGCGAATTTCGCAGCGTCGAAAACAACAAAAATTAAGAAAATTATCTAAATGCATAAAAAATAACATTTTTTAACTATAGTAGTGCTAGAAAGCACTAAGAACAGCACTCTAATTAGAATTATTTAAGATCACATGTGACATCACCGTATCCAACGAATTTACAAAGGAGCAGGGTAAACTTTTCTGAGGAAGCTTATTTGCAGAATTAGTGGTTTGTATGTATCCATACGTTTTTCAAAATTTGGCCATCCCCCAACTCTACCCCATTTACTTATTTTACGAACTCGTTTTTTAAACGTTCTAAGATTTAGAGCAAACGGCCTAACTGACAAGAATCGACGAAACATAATTAAGTTATTTATATACAAAAAGTTTTATCTAACCTTAGTACAAATTTTTTTTTAATTTCAATGTCGCGTTAAATAAGCAACTTTTCCTTCTTCCTTCTCGCTTCAAACGTAAAAAAAGAAACAAAACCAGCAGCATTTTTGATGAGTTTATGATTTAACAGATGAATATATTGTTCAAATAGGATTTCTTGAACTTGTCTCTTAATCTTCTCCCTTTGGTAAGAGGCAGAATTTTTAAGAGAACGAGTTTGTTATATTACAACAATTTTCTACTCAGTTTAACGATTATTTGTCAGCAATGATGCTCACCGTGTAAGTATTAGAAGAAATAAGTATTCAATCTTAAAAAAAACAGTATTAGCAATATCAAAATAGTTTTAATAAGTGATATGCCGTAAAATTACTCCAGCAGCTCAGATAAAAGCGTTTGACCAGCGTTTTGAAACTACATTTGAAACGCTTTTGTGACCTACGTTAGCATTTTGAGATTTCATTTTAATTCGTCAATTAAGCTACTGTATTCCATTCGAAGGTGTTCGCGTAAGCTTCAGCAAAAGGATAACGTAAAAAATATCGGAGATGGATAAAGTTTCTACATCATGTGAATTATGATACGTTTTTGTTCCTGACAGCAAACGGAAGATAAAAAATTATTAAGATAAAAAATCAAACAATAAGCTAAAAAATTATTACTTGCAAAGCTCGTTATATGAAGCAGAAGAAATTATCGTTTAATTAATTAATGTTTCACAGGCAAAACTTATTGTTGTATTGTAACGAAAAATGATCAACAAAAATTTTTTGTTTGGCTTTAATAACAAATGTTGCGTAAAACTTTATTACTTTGCAATAGCCTTTCGACAAAATGCCAGGAAGACATCAATAAATCTTTTTACAGTAGTCCTTTATTCTAAAACGGTAAGCCCTAAACACGCAATTGCAATGGGTTCATTGGTTTAGTCAGCATGCAAGAGTGATTTGAGCATAGCAACATTTTCATTTTTGATCTATCTGCTATGCACGGATAGAACGCGTTCTAAATTAACGAACAAGGATAGAAAGCATTCTAAATTAACGCGGATAGAATGCACAAACGACGATAAGTTAACCGTCATGCTGATGAACATATAAAATGTAAAATAAAGGAAGAGGCTACTTCAACGGAAATTTTTTCCTACTTTTTTATTTATTCTGAAAAGAAATTAACCTAAACTCAAATTCTTACTCTAACATTATATAAGCACCCTTTTTGCTTCATGCACTGTTAAAATTGTTGCCTACACCTAGCGGTTGCTATATGACTTGACTTCTCTATCTTGCGCAATGTGCTTGATCACTTTTTGTTTTGCGCAGGACAGAAAGTTAATTTATTCACCTTTGTTTCTAAAAGTATGTAAGCTATTATACCTGTAGTATATTTTGCAGATAATTGTATCTTAGTTTCTACTAGCTTAGTGTTTGTTTTTTATTTTAAGATATACCAAAGTTTTCCTTTGAATCGCTTTCGTGCTCGCACACACTAATTGATTTCCGCACTGTGTTGTCCCGTATTAATTTGTTGCTCACGCTCTCATTTCTCATTTTAAAGTTTCGGGTTATTTATTTACACTTATAGACATATTATATTTATTTTACCATCTGTTGGGAGCATCGCTTGGGTTTTTTGGGTTAGTCCTTTTTTTTCTTAAATTTGGTCTGGTGGCGTTTGGCCTTTTTCTTCCCATCCACGTATTTGGCTGGTACTCGTTTTACTCTTTCCTTTGTGCATTAAACTTTCGCCTTTTTGACAGTTTGAAAGTTTTTATTAAAGATTGTTGGTACTCAAACATTTTGTCATTGTCATTGCTAGCGTATTCTGGATTACATATTCCTCCGCTTCGCATTTACCGCTACACGCGTCACGCTAACCTCAAACCATTTCTTAAGCGGCGTGCTAAGATACTTTTAACTAAACTTGCATTGCCTGCATATATAGGACGTTCATCAATGCAATATGAGCCCAGCGTGGACGCTTTGCACGGTGTTATGCAATGTTCATAACTACAAAAAAAATCGAAAATCTGCGCCAAATGCATTGCTCTCACTAGCCAAAATCCCAAAAAGCAATAAAACCCCTCATGGCTCATTAACAATAGTAAATACGTTTTGTTTCTCTAATTTAACCAGCAAAACATCTTATAACAGTAGATTACACATCCAAAGTATCGTAATATAACTAGTGGTACACTGCGCGGCCAAACTCCCAAAAAGCAATAAAAACCTCAATGTCTCCTTACCTATATAGTAAATCCGTTTTGTTTGACTAATTTCACCAGCAATACATTACACGGTATGTACTGGTCGACAAGCTTTCGGTTTGTAAAAGACTGGGCCCACATGACAGAAATTTCCTCGCTCGCACTATTAACCAGAATTTTTTAAGAGGCGCTATCGAACGAAATACTCACCAAAGGCAATAGGTCATGTTTGCTCGTGTATCTGCAGCTCTGAAAGCTCGGTAACGTCATTTTCGCTCGCTTTCTTGGATCAATTGCGAGATCTAACTGGAGTAAAAAAACGTCACATTTTCCTTGCCAACTTAACAAAGATTTTTAATCTTTAAGAGAACGAAAAAAAATTTGGGTCAAAAATTGAAAGACACAACGTTGAAAACTCTAACTAAAGCAAATTTTTGCTCAAAATCACTTAAAATGGTCGAATTGCACTGACAATCGTTCACTCTATCGACTGATAAAGAAATATTGCATAGCGACAGTTGACATAAATAGCAAAACACTCTTTTTGTACCAACAATTTTCTAAGAACATAAAACTCGTTTTTGCTCAAAATTTAAGAACAAATTAAAAACAATGCTAGCCTCGGCAGTAAAATAAATCAAAAGCAAACGAAAAAAAAAATCAAATCAAAGGAAAAATTCTTAATTTTGTTTTAATCCAAAACGGTAAAATTTTTGTGATTTTCTTTTGTTTGTCAGCAAAATTGCGATTATCCCAAGATTATAGAGCGCTATTTGAGAATTTTTTTGCTAGCCATTCCAAAAAAGCTTGCTTTTTTCAAGTTGAACGACTGCCCAAAACATTTTATGACGCTGCAAAAGCAGGAAAAAAGCCTTTACGTAGGCCGACCGAGCATCAGAAATTAACAACTGTTGCAAACATGGTTGCTAAATCTGGCATCGATGCTCTCAAGTACTAAAAAAAAATTCCAAAACAAAGGAGGCTGAAAATCGGCAAAATTAAAAACAGCCAGTCTCAACTCTAGACTTACTGTTTCTGAATAGAAAAGTGTATTACGACTTGTTCACTTTTGAAAAAACTTGAAACCTATTGTTACTGTTAACATAAAAGTATACCAACCAACAACCTCAAGATCGCTTTACGTCATTTAAAAAATTGTGGTAGGGTAAAAGTTGTTCTTTTTTGTTTACAAAAATATAAATGAACTCCGTCGTTCAATAACTAGTTATTATTAATTATCAATGGAGGATTTTGCGAGCTTATATTGCAGAGGTGGAGTCGAGGACACAAGGCTTGAGGCCAAGGCTAAGGACACAAAAAAAATCCGGGGCCAAACCCAAAGACAGCTCTTCCGTGGACAGACCCTCTCGAGGCCAAGGACAGGAATGCTCGAGGCCAACGCCAAGGACTAAGGTCACAAGCGCAAGTATTCTCCAAAAAAAAGGTCTTCAAAATTTTTTTTCAGGCGATTTACAAGATTTCAACAACTCAAAAAACACGTGCTGTCCTCGAGCCGAGGACAGGGCAATTTTCAAGGAGTTGAGGCCTCGAGGCCAGGGCCAAGACCAAGCACTTGACCTTTGAGGCCAAGGACATCCTCGAGGACTCCACCTCTGTTATAATATTAACACATGGCCCGTAGTATCTTTACCATAAAAATTGCAGTACATATCATCATACAGACACAGTACGCTTAAACGCATTATTTTGAAGTAGAAATAAATCCAATGTCATCGCTTACAGACAACATCCCGAATTAGACAAAATCCCGAATGGATAAAATCCCAAATTGGACAAAATCCCGAATTAGAAAAAAATCCAGAATATACAAAATCCCGAATTGGACAAAATCCCGAATCGGACAAAATCCCAAATTGAACAAAATCCCAAATAGACAAAATCCCGAATTAGACAAAATCCCGAATGGACAAAATCCAGAATGGACGATATCCCGACTTGGACCAAATCTAAAATGGACAAAATCCCGAATCGGACAAAATCCAGAACGCACAAAATCCCGAATTGGACATTTTTGCAAAAAAATGTTATCCAAATCGTTTTTTTAATAAATGCTTGAAAAAATTTGAAAATAATACCAAACCAGACTCACTTGATAAAGAAGTTGACGATTATGCATACTTGGCTTGCCGTATTTTGGAAAACCATCTCGTAAATTTACATCCAAATTGTCTAATTTACTAAAGCAAAAATTTAATGTTCGAATTTTACTTATTACACTTCGCTAAAAACTGGGTTATATTTTTATCTGAAATCCAAAACTCCTGCTGCTCTAAAACCCAACGTGGTATATAAATTTACATGTTCGCGTGATGTGAACACGACATATATTGGTATGTCAACGCGCCACTTGGTGACTAGGACCAGAGAACACTTCCAGCTTAACTCCAACTCCGCCAAAAGTGCCATAAGCCAACACATTTCTTCCTGCCAAACTTGTCAAAATTCTAATTTGGACGTTAGTTCGTTTAAAGTAAGTAGAAACTGTCACAATGAATATAAAACCAAAATACAGGAGGCATTATTGATAAAAAAGTTAACACTACGATTGAATTCACAATTATACGCCGACGTTTGCTCTTTTTCTGAGAATGTGTTTTGAACATTTTTTCGTGCGTGTGTGTGTGTCTAATTGTCTATATTGTACCAAATACGGTATTGTTACTTCATGGTGTTCCTTTATTTTTTTTTCTGACTTGATTTTATTTTGGAAAAGGTATAACGTATACGTCACAATACCAAATGTATGAAGTTGTAATGGTTGCTATATTGTAACATTTGTGTTTTGCCGATAATATTTTGATAACCTTTTATTTCAAAATTTTAAAGTTACTGTAAATTGCTTTTTAATTTGCTGAAGAGGGCCATATAGAAAATGCGCCGAAAACGTTACAGATAAAATAAAAATGCTATCGGGAATCAAATTTTTGCTTATATACGCTTTGTGGTTTAAAATGGTAATTCATTTGAGATTTTTGTTTTGTCATAAAAATAACCAGTAGTAGGAATACATTTGCGACCAGAGGGCCCAAGTCCCTTCAATTCAAATTCAATAATTTGCTCAATGAGCATTTCACTAGCTAACTTTTTTCAAAGTATTTTGTCGCGTAAAAACTGGCGAGGTGAAGGAGGATTGTTATTTAAAAATGGTGCAATACTGTAGATGGGTACGCCTACTAACTCTTGTGCAGGGCTTTTGGCACTTTGGAGATTTTCGCTACATGTTTCTGCCAACGGTAGAAACAATCTAAACTAACACAAAATCAGTCAATTCTTTTAAAATTAATGTATTAAAAATTAAAATGCTAAAATTTAGATATAATAGTTTAGATTGTTTCTACCGTCAATGAAATTTACCCACAAAATCGTCATGTGGTACTTTTTTGGTCTGGGTTTGATTCTCAGTGTCCTCTCATCGATAATTATGTTTCTGCCAAATGTAGGTGAGGACAGAAAAAAGTCTCACTACCTGAGTGCCACACCCCTAGCTGGTACTTAGCCGTATCACAGTAAATCTGGCTCTAGTTATTGCATTACGTTCATAAAAAGGTTAGAAGAGGACCTGAGATAGCAACTTTTAGGACTAAAATTCTCAATTTCTTCCGGGTTGTATATTTAAATTGGTTGGCAAAAATTGAATTGAGTGTGTGCGGAGCATCTGGTCGTCATTACTGTTGTTAATTTTAGTTGTAAGCAAAAAATACTTAAAGAAACTGAGACTGAAAAAACAATAGGCTTTTTGGTCACATTTTTATCGTTGGTGACATTTCAATTGCGGGGGGGGGGGGGGGAAGGGAGGGCCCCCGGGCTGAGCGTAAGTCTATGTAAAATCTTGGAAATTGTTATAGTCTTAATCTTAGTGACTTTTATTAATGAAAATAAGGCTCGCAAAATACTGCCAAACATTGACACCGTATCTTTTGTGATATGCTTGTTTACATTCAAAACATTTTTGAAAATATCAAGCACTATATTTCACTTTTATCTTGCGCTCCACCTTCAATAAAGCTCAATATTGCAACAAAATTGCCATGCAGAGGTTGCTATAGCCGGATGTTTTGTTTTTGTTTTGTTTTTTGGCCGGTCGGATTAGGCCCGAGGGCCATAGGTTTTCAACCCATTGATTTGATGTTGGTCGTAGATCTATGTATTAAAACTCTGCCGCTCTAATCTATTTTAAGCCTATTTCACGGGTAAGCCTGTAAGCTAGTTAATTAAATTTGGTAAGTTTTCCAATGCTAAGTAGTAAATGATTTAAGGCCAAGTTTTTGCAATTATTTTTCAAAAAATTTCGTTAAATTTTGCCAAAAAATCAATCCAACGTTATTTGCTTTGCAACTTAATCTCCTAAGATGTCGCAACGATATGACTTCAACTTTCAATTTCAATTTGTCACCTTGTTGCTGGAACGCCGAAAAAATTGATTTTATAAAAGTAAAGAATTTTTTCTGTGACGTATTAAGCATTGACGTTTGATAATTCTATAGTTGCTACATTTCCAAATCACTTAATCCTAGTTTGATATTTTCAGATTTTTGCTATCTCTAAAACTACAAGACTTAAAAACTTCGTTCTTTCAGCAAAAGATAGAGAAAATCATAAAAGGAAAAATGATAAAAAAAGTTTTTTTGACCAAAAAAACTCGAAGGTTAATATTTTCAAATCACAGCAGCTTGTTCACTGCCGAGGCTCATTGCAAATACAAGATACAACTACTCACTTTTGCAAAAGCTTAACAACGATGCCTGAATAATTTCGTCAACCGCAAAAGGCGTTGTGGTGTACATCGTTATCTTAATTGCTACCGTTACCGCTTCTCATGGCGAAGCAACCATTGTAGCATTTCACGCTTAACTTTAACTATATACAGTAATTCCGCACAACTACTATAATTCCTTTTAACACTTATTAAGTCAGCTCATATAATCGGAAACTTGACCACTTTAAACAAAGTGCTTATTTTATTAACTTTCGGGAACAAATTCCAAAGTTGTTTTTGCTCTATTGAAAGTTGAATAATTGATTTACCATGCAGTAAAATTTTGAAATTTCCAGCTTGTGCAGTTTTCAAGTTATTATCAAAAAACCATTGTGGGCTTCAAAAGCCCTGCCGTTGAGGAGTCAATATTCTGAAAGAGGTTGAGTAACATAGAGTTAACTAAGAGGGAAGTGTAGGGTGCATTTGAGGCAATTTTAACCAACCGTTTGACTTTATGCATGTTGACAAAAAGAAAAACTATTTGAGCGATTTCAAACAAATAATCAGAGGTGGGCATAAATAAATAAAGCTTGCGGCGCAACTATATCACTTGCGATAGCGCTTGCGCCGCAATTATTCTTAAACGGTTGCGCCGACGCTTGCACCGCAAGTATTTTAGCAATTTTGAGCGCAATCGCGCAAGCGCAAGTCATATACGATTATAAATGATTGTTTTTCAATCAAATGCTGTGATCAAAGTTAACAAAAAAATATTGACGAGATACATAGGCATAGCCAGGATTTTTGATTGGGGGTAGGGGAGGCCAAAGCACAAATCACACCTTATGACGTCATCAAATTTTTTGAAAAGAGGGACTTTTTACGGGACAAAGGTGCCGTAGAATGGAGGATCAAAAGTCGGAGCATGGCATATAACCTGGGTTTTGCTGAAGAAAAAGGGCTTGAATCTAAAATAAAACAAATTTCTAAAATTGTCTAAGTTGGGAGACGTAGTGAGCAAACTTAGTTTAGCCCAAACGTGTCACAAACGGGGATCTGGGGGCCGCTGCTGGGTGATTTTTTGGAATTTTTTTTTTTTGGAAAAAATGGCTGTTTTAATGCCTTTTGAATTACTTTCGCACGTTTTTAGAACCATTTAAAATGACTAAATTTTTAAGAATTGAAAGCCAATTGAAACAATTAAATTGGTGAGTCTTCCCTTTACTTACAGATCAAGTCCAAAACACATTTAAAATCTTGAACTTGGGGGTTAAATTTTGTAAGTGACTTGGCCCAGATTGGAGAAGCAAAGTACATTGCCTCCTGCAATATTTTTAGCAGTAATTAATCAATCGATTATTTGGCAAGAGAAACTTTTGTTTTGTTTTGAATACGAGTTATACATTTAAATTGGACGGCAAAAATTTGATTTGAGGGGCCCAGGCCACCTACCTGGTTGTTAATATTAGTCTGTTGTACATGTATACTGTTGTACGCAAAAATGCTTGAAGAAACTGAAACTGAAAAAAATAACGCTTTGTTGTTATTATTTTTAGCGTTGGTGGCATTTCAATTGAGGTGGACGGTTTTGCCCCCCCCCTCCTGGCTACGCCTATGACAAGTAAAAGCTTCGTCATGGGAAATTCCATTTGTCTACAGCTTGCAATACTTTTACTGGATTTACAGCAGGAGTCATCTTTCGCTAAAACGTTTCTTTCTAAAATATTTTTTGCCGATTTTTCAAAAAAAATCCAATTAAGTTTAAAAAAAGCTGTAAAATCAAATTTTAAACAAAAAACTGTTTTTGTAATTGTCTTTTCAGAAATACGCTAGTCGGTTTTAAACAGTCTTAAACTTGCTTTGGGCATTAACTGCGTTACTCGTGACAGTCCTTTTTTACCGTAATTCAAAAACAAAAAGCAACAAAAACTATTGATTACGACTTTTTTGCTAGTCCGGGAAAACTTCAAAGATATCGGAAACAGGAGCGACAGCATTGGCAAACCTTTTATAAGTAATACTTAGATGGTTCAATTTTTTTAAACAAAAACAGGATGATTTTTGGCGTACTTCAACTGCTTCATTTGTCAGAGAGTGATGCTAATTGCTCCAGAAGCACAAAATATGTGTCGAAGCTTACCAGAATACGTTGGTTTTCCGCAAATTGAGAAATAAATTAATTTTGTCTGTATGAACCTTGTAAAGGATTTCCTTGAAAAGCCATTAAATAACTCCGAAGTCGTTAGCTTACCACCATATGCAGACTTAATAGAGAAATTTTTTAACACGGCGATTCTTAGAGTGCGAGTGTTGAGAGTATTTTTTCGTTAGGTATAAAGATGTACTTTGCCCAAGGAGGTTAAGCGATGCGCATTTCCAAATGCTTGTATTTTTTAAAGGAAATCAATAATTTTTTGTCTTCTAATTTGGTAGCATGCATAATTTGTTTTGAATATTGGTTTTGTACCGTAACCTAGTGAGGTTTAAACAGTGAGTCAATTAGAAATATACATTTCAAAACGTCACGCTTGCACCTGCGCTAGCGGTTGCGCTTGCGGCGCAATTATTTTTTTGGGCTTGTGGAAACGCTTGCGGCGCAACTTTTATGACTTACGCTGCCCACCTCTGCAAATGATGTACAAAAATGACTTTTTTTCATGCATATATCAACCATCTTGGTTTTCGAGCAACAGCCAATCTGAAACCAGCACAAGAAAGTTAATTAATCAGGTATGGTGCAACATTTTAAGCATTTTTTCAACTCAGCAATCCTAGCAACCCATTTGCAGATCATTTGGCAGAGTGTTGCTCATTAAAAACTAATCAACCTCATTTTGATGAAGCAAATTTCTGCAAGGTTTTAGATGTTTCAAGAAAAAGAAACACGAATCAAACAAAGCTCTGTGAAAGCCAAGGTTGGTCATCTTCTTCCAGGAAAAAAAATAGAGCATCGTCGAGCGATCATTGCACAAAACACGACTCCAACGCCGATCTTTTCTATCTCGGTTCGGCCTATGCCTTTTCAAAATGCAGAGCCGAAAAAATGAGCATTGCTCTCGATTTCCATGTAGCCCACCGAAAGGAATGGAGGAAAACAAACCCAATGTAGTTTCCACCCACCCACTTTTAATGTTTATATGAACTTTAGGCCTTGCTCCGAATCAATGACGTATTGGAAAGCGCCAAAAGATTCTAAAGACTTTTAAAGTCGTAACAAAAAGATTTGCAACTATGTGCTGGGTCAATAAAACGTGTTAAATGAGACCAAATCAAAATAGAGCTTATAAGGCTTTAATAGCCGGATTTTATCAATTTAATTCTCATTTTTTAACTTTCTAGTCTTGTTTAAATCATCTTCAAAAACTTTTATTGCTCTTTGAATTGTTTGCTCAAGTCGAAGTTAGTTTCAAATTGCTCTTATTACACGACCCTTACATATTCTATTAATTCTAACTAAAAGTTTTGTTTCATAAACACCAAACAGTATTGTTTCTATATCTAATGAACATCGAAATCGTTCCATTTATTTTTTTGCATTTTTGTGAGTTCGTGTGTGTGCTGACTTCTATTTTTGTGTAACTATAAACAAAAAGATACAAAAATCAATTAAACGCTTTTTACGTATGACGATTTAGGGTTTATGTTTAACTTTACTGTTCGTTTTTGACGCTTTTAATCCGAGGCGCAACAAAAGTGACTCCCTCGAGATGAGTAGTTGTTGTTTTGGTGAGTCCAGATAAAGACGAAAACCATTATTAGTAAAAGAGCTTGTTGTACAATGTACATTATGCAATCGCTGCCGAAAAGCAGCTGGATTATCTAAACAATAAGTATTGTAACAACTCTGTTATTACGAATGTTTTTACGAGCAATTAATTTGGCTCGGATAATTTGTTTTGAGATGCTTTCCTTAGTGAAATGTTAACATATCGTGAACACGCATTAGTTATTTGATTTTGATAGCAATTATTTCTTAAGAATTCCTTATTTTGTGGGAAGGCTTTATTTCACCGCAAATTTCTATCTAAAATTTTTTTTATTAATTCTTACTCAAATTCAAATCGTTACTCTTAGACTAACCCTAAATTAAACTTTAACCTAAACCCTAATCTAGATCCTTAAAAACCTGATAAAAAATGCGCGAATAAATATTTCTCATTTTTGCTTTACTCTCATTGTGACAATTTTACGGTGTAAACGCACTGGGTATATCCTCTTTGCAACTTGAAAAAAAAATCAGTAGTCTTAAAACCCATTCAATCCTTATAGTCGAAAAAGCAAGTCTATTACACAGTCACGTCGACAGTTAAATTCGTAATTCTTAGTTTTGGTGAAACAAAAGTTTTTAACCATGATCGTGTTTCTATAAAAGCTTATTTCTTCCGAAACGTTAGCTTTCGCAGCAGCAATTTTAAATCTCAAAGATTCTTTTCAGCGGAAAAAAGATACATTAAAGCAAGTGGTGCCCTAACACGTCATTTATAACACCGAACTAGAACAAGTGGACCATGAAAAAATCATGCAGGTTGCACCACCAATTGACCACCTACGTAACCGTGTTTGGCCTCGCGTGGGTAACTTCCTTTTTATTCATAATTACTCAAATGACTACTCCAAGCATTCAATTCATATAAATTTTGTGAGCCTGAACAAAGTGTACATTTATATGAGAGTAAAAAGGCCTACATTGTACATATAGCCGAGTGATAGGTGTAGTAACCTTGCAAATAAAATAAGCTTGTTTTGTCTTCAGTTTCCTCCGCATGTCTTAACCTCTGACGTTGCGTAGCTACTAAGTTTTCCTGACCCTACATGCCTTCTATGTGTTATTATCTATTTATTAGCTATTGTTAGTGGTGAACAAAAATAAAATGACTGAATAAATTTCCACGTTGCTTTTCTTTTGTGCTAGTTCGTCTTATAAAAGCTTCCGTACGCAGTATAGTGCATTGTTGATGTATTAATGTTTTGATTCTATTGTTTTAGTTTTCAGAATAGGATCATGGTTTCGATTATTTTGATTTCATAAACAAATAATTTACTCGAAATGACATTCATTGCAATGTCTTAGCGTTTGAGATCAACAATTTTAAACGTATTTGTTACTGTATCCCTTTCGGTTGCCACACGTACAATTGCACAATTTTTTTTAGCAATGTTTTTTCGTCCAGGTGTAGTGGTAAGACATCTAAATCATCACGTGACAGCAGTTCTGGCTTCAAGCGTGCAGCGTTAAAACTATATTCAATTGTCGAACAAGTTGGCTGCCAACATGTTTGCAGCAAGTGAAAGCAAGCAAAATAAGTTTGAAAATACGTCAAAACCAAATAAGGTAATAAACTTGCATTTTGAATTAGTAATTTTTTGAAATTATGTAGGGAATATTTTGTTTTGATTTTTGTTGAAGACTAGCCTACAGAATTTTTTGATCTTACTCATGTGCAATTGTAGGTCCTGTGTCTCAATGTAGTTTAAGCAGCAAAACGTAATGTAAGTGAAACAGCTTTATTTTTGGTAAAATAACAATTTTTAGCCACTTGCGCTCCAAATCATTACAGAAACATTGAAATGAATATTTTCATGGGAATGTGATTTTTTTTTTCGATTTTGAAAGTACTGGCAACCTGTAAACAGTGCTGCCGTTCTGTAGAGAAATAAGTAAATAGGTTTTATACCTTTTGTTCCATTTTTCTGCCAATACAAAAGGTCTTCGCCAAAACTTTGTTTCATACTTTTGTCAATTTCTGCCTATACAAAAGGTCTACGCCAAAAATAAAAAAAATGAAAATCTTCGCCCAAATTCTTTCTATTTTTTTGCCAATTTTAAGAATACCAAAAAGTCTTCGCCAAAATTTAGTAGCGTTTTCCTGTTATTTCTAGGCGAAAGCCGACGAGAGTTAGTAAAAAGTTAGGGCATTCGAGGGCAAAACAATTGGGAGTCTACCCTGCCAATAAAATGTTTGGTAGGCCGAGCCTACCCTTAACGGCTGCACTGAATACATATACATGTAAGTTTTGGCCAGTACAAACAGCACATTGTACAAACTAGTTAGTCACTAGAAGTACAATTGTACGTCCCCCTAATTTGTACATTTATAAAAAAATTAAAAATCAAATATATTTTGCGCTTAGTAGCTTCAACGGACCTTTAATACGAAAAATAAAAATTTTTCACAAATAACTACATATCGTGTCCGGAGGGGTATTATAATTTTTACTATACAAAGTTCAATAAGGCTCCAACAAAGGTAACTTGACTCTACACCCACTCGTAAATATCTGTAAAAATAATCTCTTTAAGCATTTTGACTACTTTAATTACAGTGGTAAACGGTACTCGTAATTGCCAACATAAAAACAAAAGAACATGCTTGCATAACAGAATATAGGTTGCATTTTCCAAGATTAAAGTTCGGTGACCGCTTTCCTGTACAATTTGCAAGATTTGATTTAGTAGCTGCTGGTTACATGACTTATCCTAATAGGTAATGCACCATTATGCAATAAGATGTCATTATAAACAAAACAATGGCTGAAGCCTCCCATTTCCTTCTTCTTCTTCTTTCTTCATTGCCCGCTTTTCCGTGAGGGTTGCGGGAGCAGTAGCTCAAGATTAAGCCGCCACACCTCACGGTCTTCCATCACCTCCATCATTTCGCTTGGGCGAAGCCCCAAGCAATTCCATCCAAGATCCTTAATGTTTTCGGTCCATCTAGTTCTAGGTCGTCCAACTGGTCTTCTCCCATTTGCTTTGGCATGTAAAGCTTGTTTGGGGAGTCTTCCCTGAGGCATTCTGCTTATATGGCGAAACCATCTAAGCTGAGATCTCTCAATTCAGAGAAGTAACGGCTCGATGTTAAGAGATTTTCGAATCTCAGAGCTATGCACCTTGTTAAACAGTGTAACTCCTTCGATTCTTCGTAAAAACCTCATTTCGGAAGCTTGCACTTGTGATCGCACTCTTTCGGTCATTATCCAAGATTCATGACCATAAGTGAAAATGGGGACAAAAACTGCTTTGAAAATTGAGAGTATTGCCTTTTCCGACAATTCTCGTTTCATGACAACCGAGTAGTGCAAAGCTCGCATTACTGCACTAGCCTTGCTTATTCGGGTATCCAGTTCTTCGTCTTGCCTTCCGTCACTTGTAAATGCAACCCCAAGATACTTGAACTTCTCTACCTGCTTCAGTGTCGCTCCATTCACTTGTAATACGCACTGATCAGGGTTTCTTGAAAGATAAAGTACCTCAGTTTTGGCCGTACTTATTTTCATTCCGGCGGTGTTGCATGCATCTGCAAAGCTATTTAATGCGCGCTGGACGCCAGATTCTGCGGAAGAAAGCAGAACCAAATCATCAGCGAATAGCAGACGACTAATTTTGCAATTTCCAATCGTGGCACACTCATCAGCTTGGCTGTATTTGTCGATCCAATTCACGTAAACAATGAAAAGGAGAGGTAACAAAACGCACCCTTGCCGGAGTTCAACGCCCACATGGAACGGCTTTGATTGCTTGCCATTTACCCGAACACAAACCTCCGGTTTGCTGTAGAATGACTTAATAGCGCGTAACAATTGACCATTAACACCATACTCCTGCAAAACCTTCCAAAGTTTTTCCCGAGGAACTCGGTCATATGCTTTTTCAAGATCGACAAAGCATCTCAACCATGCATGCGTTTAAACGTTTTTTGAACTTGACCAAAAAGTAAGGGGGTAGAAGGCTAAACAACTTAATTTTGTCAAAGAGCTTCCAAACCTTAGCAATATTAGTTCTTTCAAATGGCTCTATAAACAAGCGAAAGATCATCCAAATGGCGTTGAAGACCTTTTTTTTTTTCGAAAAAATCGCAAAAATTGCCCAGCGACTGTGGTTGGCACTTGGTGGTTTATCGCTGCTTGTCGAGGCTTGTAACAGTATGGGTAATTGATGTGATCAATGTTGTGAATTTTTAGTTGCTAAGTTACAATTCGAAGTTGGAGAAACAATTAAAGGTTAGTTTTGCCAAAACGTCGATTGCACTTACAGTTGTTAAATAAGAACGATTGTTAATGAAAGGATCTGTGAGAAAATTCAAGGCTTTGTTCTTAACCAAATTGTACAACGTGTAACCA
>CAWYPQ010000255.1:0-41494 GCA_963965965.1 Trididemnum nubilum | reverse complement strand
GATTAAGATTTTTAAGTATCAAAAATGTGCTTAGATTTTTATGCAGGTAGTTTTAAACGACTCTTTTATCAAATTTTACAACGAGAAAACAATACTCAGCGTTAAACTTTCGTTTATCGAAGGTCCGAGACGAAATCCAAATTGTGGGCCGGTTTCTGGTCGAAATGTGCCAAAACCCTAAAAAGATCTTTTCAGGTCCGTGCCTCTTCATTTGGTCTGAATTGAAGAGAATATCACAAAAAAGTTTCCGCATTCGCAACTCAAATCTTTCATTATGCGCGCTGTATTACGACGAAGCGTGCAACGAGTTTACTGAGCCCATCTCTATGTCTTTGCGCCTACGGGCAACACAGCTTCTTTCGAAGAGGTAGCTAGCCGTTGGCAACGCTTTGTTCAATTGAACGGCCCGGCTCCCGGTCCAGAGACAAATGCGTTACCGCTCGACCAACTGGCCGATTGTATTCGCAACTCGGTGCTTTTAAATTGGAGTCTAAAGAGAGTTCTTAGCTTGTCTTCCGCAGTATAAAAATAGTTCGCAGCGGAATTCGAATCCAATGCACAATAGTATGAATATTACGTAAAAAAAATTAAAATTTTGGACCTAAATTATCCCCTTGCCAACTTATATATTTACATGTCGATACGGCAGTAATTTGGTTTTGAAATTGAAGACTGTTTTCACACAAATTTTCATTTTACGTAACAAATTCGCGGACAGTTGCGTAACTGCAGATTCTGTGAAGGCGCGCACGTCATCAGCACGCGCTTATTCGATCACTAGCACGCGCTTATGCGATGTACTCGATAATAAACAACAAAACCGTTTTTCGAACTTACCAAAATTTTGAACTGCGCCGAGACAAATAGCTTGAAAACTCATTGGAAACGTGTCGTCTTTGAAACTCAGAACAAGTGTTTTGGTTGAGTGACAGCATCAGTCTTTAGCATAAAATGAGTATGGTTTTTTTGGAAAAAAAAGAATGGTACTTGTTTACATGAAGAGCTTTAAAACGTAGTGAGATTGAGGTTTCAGTCTTATGGGTGGTTTACTTCTTCTGGGGTAATGGGACATAGTCCTATCTGTGGACATGTACCATTGCTCTGGGATTTGTGACCATGCTCTATCGTCGTTCATATCATCGTGCAAGTTTTCAAGTACAAGCACAAGCAAGATTTTCAAGTACAATAATGCAGTATTTGGATAATGCTCGCTACAGTAGAGGCGTTGCTAAGAATGGTGTCACGCCGGTAGGGATTTCGATTTTGCGATGACATCCAAAGTGAGGTTTCCTGTGTCACCCTTGCCATGTGATGCTTCCGCGAATGAGACGAACTTGGGTGAAAATTATGTCCAAATACGGATGGAGGCCAAAAAAAGTCCCCACCGCAAATTAGTGTGAGTTTTCGGTCCAAATGCGGATGAAAACAAAAAAAGGTCTACCAGAAATTAGCGGTGTTTTTGGCCGGATTATGGTTTTTCATCATAAAATGCTCCCCCCCCCCCCCCCCCCCTAGCAACGCAACTGATCATTGATGCTCACTACACAGACGTTTGATTCTATTGTTGTAAGATACGTTAAAGAAAAATTAGCAGGAAAATAAGCTTAGTTCGATTTTCCGTAACTACGTGTCAGTGGTGTTTGTGTACATAATCTCGCGTGAACGAGCCGTAGAAAGATCCTTGAACTTTTTCGCACTCATTGTTTTTTACGCGTTTGCTACGTGGTTTTTGAGAAGGGTCTGACGAGAACGTGCATCAAGCGCTAACATTCTGTACGCGAAAATTTTGCAGATGAAAGACAGATAAGAAATTGCTATCAGGTTATTGGGATATCGCGCGAGTGCGTAGTACCTTTGTTTTTGTTTGCGAATTTCAGCTGATAAAGATTGATTTTGCTTATAACTAGCAAACAATAAAACCTAGAAACTTGAAATTTGGACTCAACATAAAAATTAATGAAAGCGTCATGTGTGCCAATTTTCGAGATCCTAGGTTGCGTGATCGTCAATTAACATACAAAAAATAAAAATAAAATAGCGGCAATTTTTGGTTCAAATTTATTGATTCGCTTATAATTCTAAAACCGCTCGACTTGCTAAGCTGAAATTGGGACACAATGTGGTGCTTATCAATGCTTTATGCAAACCGAGTTTGGGGGGCGCCCGGTCACGTGACCAAAACTTAACAGGCCGAAAATGGGAAAATACCGAAAATACATATCTCAGTAATTACCGATATTGACAAAAAATGGTTTGTGGGTTTTGAGCACACGATCATCCACCTTTATTTTGATAATGTTCGTTTATCTCAACTTGAACACTATTTTTCTTGTTTTGCATCTTTTTTCATACTTTTTTTTTCTTCTGCCCCTATCTACTTATAAACCGCTAAACGCATTGTATTCAAAATTTGAGCAATTGAAGATATCAGGAAGGACTAGTGTGCGATTGAAATCGGAGGTGCCAGGTTGGGGGATCCCCCTCAATTAGGTCCTCCGAAATTTTGAAGTTTTTAATTGTTTGAGCTAGATGGATCGAATTTATGGAAAGGGTAAATATTAAAAATAAACCAAACCTAACAAAAATTGGGGGTGCCATGATGGGGTTTTCATCCCCAAACGGGCCCTCCAAAATTCAAACTTTTTGACCTTTTAGACTAGATACATAAAATTTTTAATTTAAGTAAATATAAAGGTAAAGGTAAAATTCGACAATATTTGGAAGTACCATAACGGGGTTCCCCACAAACTGAGCTACCAACATTGTGCACGTTTCAACCGTTAGAGGTAGATGGGTTAATAAATTCTTGGAATGGGTAGATATCAAAAATAAACTAAATCTAACTTACCTTCTGGTTCCAAAATGGGAAGTTTCCCCCTCAATAGTGCCCTCCGAAATTCAAGCTTTTTGAAACTTTTTAAGCTGAACACTTGAAATTTAAAGGTAAATAAACATGAAAGAAAGATAAAATTTGACAAAAATTATAGAGTACCGAAATGGGGCATACCCCTTAAACGGGGCCGCGTACATTTAAACTTTCTAAACATACATGCTAAACACATGGAATTTTTAGGATTGGCAAATATGAAGAAAAAATAAATTATGACAAAATTTGGGGGTATCAAACTAGGGGGTTCCCCCTCAAACGGAGCCACTAAGCTTGAAGCTATTTAACCACTCACGCTAGACACATGTAATTTTCAAAATAGGAAAATATGACGAAAAGATAAAATTTGACAAAATTTGGGGGTACCAAAATGAAGGAATCTCCCTCAAACAAGGATGCTAAAACTCAAGCTTTAACCACTTAAGCTGTACTGATGAAATTTTCAGAATAGGTAAATATGAAAAAAAGATAAAGTTTGACAAAATTTGGGGGTACGATAACGGGGTGTCCCCCTCAAACGAGGACGCCAAATTTCAAACTTTTTAACTGTGTAAACTAGACACATCTCAATTTCAGAATACGCAAGCAAATAAGAAGGATATAATTTGACAAAATTTGGGGTACCAAAATAGGGATTCCTCAATTGGGTCCTTCAAAATTCAAACTTTTCAACCATTTAAGCTAGACACATGAAGCTTTCACAATAGGTAAATATAAAAAAAGAAAAAATCAGAATAGGTAAATAAAATATGACTATTTTCAGGTGCCACGATTGGGGAGTCCTCCTCAAACAAATCCTTCAAAACTTTTAAGATTTGAAGTTAGACAAACAAAATTTTCAAGATAGGTAAAGATATGATATGAAAAACTTTGAGGATCTCATACTATATGGGTTCTCCAATTATATTGACACCTCCCCTCATTAGCTGCAACAGCTAAGCAAATTAAATCTATTGGATGAATTAATATGAATCATAGATTAAAGATAACAAAATTTGGCTGGCTACATCGAGGAGATTATGCCAAATGGGCCCATTAAAATTCAAAATTTTTTATTAGAAATACTCCAGCTAGACATATCAAATTTTAAGAGTACCGGTGGCGGTAGGCAAATAAAAAGAAAAAGATAAAACAAGCCACACTTCAACTTGGCAACACCATGTTGGACAATTAGCCCTTAAATGGGCCTTCAAACTATACGATAAACTCTCACAATGAATATTGGTATCACAGAAAAGTAGAAGTGTCAAACTTATGGGATTACTCCAACATTTAAGACGTTGAAATATTTCAGCTAAATGGCTTTGTAAATTTAAGCTGGATAGCTGAGTTTTTTACGAACTGTCACTTGTGACGTTCAAAAAACCTTGTACTTGCCTCTTCAGAGTTTTTGAACAATTTATTAAGAAAGCTTTCGTGCTTGAATCAGACCCGCGCCACGGGGGGCATACCGGGGCCGTGCCCCCCCAAATGACTGCTTGTGCCCCTCCAAACAAAAATTGTGCCCCCCCAAACGAGGACTGTGCCCCGAAGAAATTAACTGGCTCGGGGCTACTGCAGTGCAGATCGAGCCCCAAATTGATGTTTGCCACCGGTATTTTCGTAATTTTTTTGTCTGACACCGGATTTCATGACATTTTTGATCAAGACTTTTTTTTTTTTTTTGAGATCACCTGTTTTCGGCCGGAAAAACCGCTTAAATTCCCGATTTCGGCCGGAAAATCTCTTACAATTTCAGTGAAGACTTTTTTTTTTTTTTTTTAGAGATCACCTGTTTTCGGCCGGAAAACCGCTTGAATTCCCGATTGCGGTAGGAAAATCCCTTTGAATCTTTGGTCTTTACCTTGTTCATTTGATCCAAACTGAAATAAATTTCTCGTGCTCACCGTGCCCCTCTCGAATTCACAAAAATAAACTTCTCGGGCCCCCCCAAAATTTATTTTTGCCCCCCCAGTCACGCTATCCTGGCGCCGGGCCTGGCTTGACTAATGATGCAAAACAATATTCTGCTATATGGTACAATATCCAATATGTTGGGCGTTGGTCGCACTTGCTAAACAGCGTTCTCAGAATCGGAATAGCTGTAAAATGCATGAATATTTCTGGCCTTGGTTAGCGTTATATTAAGTTTGGCTGATGTAATAAAGTCGCTGGAATTTTAAAGATTGCTCTATGTTTTATTTCATAATGAACTGAAAAACTGGGAGGAACTCGTAATAGCTTTGTTTGATTGACGTTACTTTATTATTTTAAAACTTTTTGAGACCTTTAAAACTTCGAGAGCGAATAACCTCAAAGCTGTTAAAATGAACCAAAAAGAATGTAATTTGCAAAGAAATAGATAATTTTTTTGGTGAATACTGAAGTTGTTTGACTTTAAACATTACACCTAGGGTACTGGAAAGAATAGAGTTCAAATCAAATTTTTTGTTATACTTGCTGTATTACGCCGAAGCGCGTAACGAGGTTACAGGCCCATCTCTGGTCATTGCGCCCGAGCAACACAGCTTCTTTCGATGAAATATCGCAGCGGTGGCGAGCCGTTGGCAGCACTGTGTCCAATTTGACCAGCCCGAGATTTGAATCACAGACCTCCCGGTCGAGACACGAACGCGTAACGGCTAGACCAACTGGCCGGTTAAAGAATAGAGTTGAGTAAATCGATATAATTTTTCAATGTAAACTCATCGTAAAGTTAAACTGTGCAGTATCACTTATAAATTTATAACAATTTGAGTTTTGTTTCTAAATTTTGTTTGTGTACGTATCTTTTTCCTTGCTAATTGCCAAGGCTGGCATTGTTTTAATTTAGTTCTTCAATTTTGAGAAAAATCAATAGAACAGTTCATATATGTGCTTGTACAAAATTTTTCTTAAAAAAAATATTGCAGTGGGATAGTTGAGGGTGTAGATTTGATATTTAAGATAGTGTGTCAAATTTCTGGTGAAATTAATGTAAGTTACAAATCCCAACAGCATTTTCGCGAAAGGTTAGGGGCCTACTGTCAAAATATTTGTTTTAACGAGGGTTTTGTTTGTAACTGCAATTTTAACAATTGCGCTGCTAAGTGAAAATTGAACAAACTCCTTAAAACTTGAACTGAGAACCATGCAGAGTTGTAAAACTTTGATTGTCATTTTATAGATACCTTTTCTAGACATTTAAATTTTGAAAGCCATTAAACACAAACCTGACCAAGTTAATGGAACATTATGAAATTCGAAAGCGATGTTTTCAGATCTGACTATCAACAACCATAAACGCGCTAATGCATTTGTCAAGTTCTTCAGTTCAGCATAGTTAGATAGTTTCGCGAAGTCCCGGATATCGCTTGCGATTTCGTATAGTTATAACGTTGTTTAAAAAAGCATTCAGAAATTTCAGACGTTTTTAAAGCCCTTCAAAAAAAAAAAAAAAAACTAAAGGGCAAGATCGAAAAGATTAGCCTCTTTAACCACTTCATTGTTATAACTCTGTTCTAAAGCGGCTTTTTTACCGATCACGCGTATTTATGGGCGGAAATATGCGTGATATACGAGGAGGCTAAAAAGTTCGTTGGCTGACTATGATGGAATTATGACTGAGCTATGAAAATTGGCATGTGACGGCTTCAAACCTTCATGATGTTAACTGCATTGCATATTTCCAAATAAATTCACACTGTTAAGAAAATTACGTGCAATAAAGATAAGTACTGAAAAGATTTTTGGAGATCTGTAAAATTTTTGTCCTTATGGAGACTGTGTCACCTGGTCGGAAGTTGTGCACCCAGCACTCGTCTTGAGTTACAAAACGTTTGCAAAATACAAACGTTTTGTAACTCAAGATGAGTGGTGGGTGCACATCTTCCAAGCAGATGACCACAATCACCGCAATGACAAAAATTTTACAGATCTCCAAAAATCTTTTCAGTACTTATCTTTATTGCACGAAATTTTCCTAACAATGCGAATTTATCTGGAAATATGCAATGCAGTTAACATCATAAAGGTTTGAAGCTGTCACGTGCCAATTTTGATTGTTCCATCATAATTCCATCATTGTCAGCCTACGAACTTTTCAGCCTTCCCTCGTATTTTTCAAATCGTATTTCCGGCAGCAAATACACGTGACCGGTAAAAGCCGCAATAAGCATCGAAGTTAAAACGTAAAAATGCATTTGGGAAACGCAACTGGTTGTGTTCTAGCTGTGATCGAAAAAACAAAAAATAACATCGAGAAGGTTTTATTTTATTATGAAGTGAATCGAATAGGCAATTGATGGTGATGTTACACACATTTGAGCAAAAATGCGATTAACAAAATAAACATTTTCAAGCTAAGCTACACTAATAATAGTTTTTTTGAGCAGCAAAAAAATTAATTTCTGTTCTGTTGTTTAAAACAACAATTTAACACAATAAATTTGTCTTCGTTGAAATTTTGTTAATAATTATTATACTGATTGAGCGAAATATTAAAGTCTTAACCCTCGATCTCAAGCATATATAACAAAGTCTTTTCTACTTAATTTTGCAGCGAAAGAAAAATGCTGCTTAAACACTTTAGAATACTCCTGATGCAGTGACACTATTCAAAATTTACTGAAACTGGATGTGTAATCTGTTCTCTAAATTCAGCAATCGTTCGAGCTGAGAATATAGGATATCCCTGCAATCGAATTTTAATACTGGTTCGCTAAATTTAAGTACTGGTCCGTGCGAACCGGATGAACAATATCAATGTCCAGAGGGTACAGGGGCATAAAACGTGGGATTTTTACTACCAATGTTTGTGGTCGTTCCATCTGTTTTGCCGATCTGCCAAGATACAACACAAGGCACAATAGTTTTACTGTACAAAAATGTTTTTAGATTCAAATAATTTACAGAACAACTCGAACCCGTATCATACAATTTGTATATATTTTTCAAATAATTTATTTACGGAGGTTCGTTGGTACTTTTTAAACTACCGTATTTTTAAACCTTTGATTTCGCTTTGCAAGTCTGCAAGTTTTATTCATATGTTTTGAATTTCAAGATTAGCAGTAAAGAAGTTCAAAGATGGCAATGGAAGCATATTATTGAATTAAAAGCTTTAGCATTGGAATGTCTAATGAAGTCGTATCTGGAAAAACTTCGCGAAAACTCTGGAAAAATTTCATACTAATGTAATGTTCCCATTGACCAGTTGAAGTATTTTTATTGCCTTTTCGATGAAATGTTGTGTTTTAAAAACTGGTCAAAAGTCGAGTTGAAAGGATAAAGAAGCCCAAACGTTTCATTGCAGACATCATTGTTTTTTTAAATAGTGGTTTTTAAAGAGTGGCTTCAACAATTAAATACTTGTATACTTTTCCAATAACATTCATTATTCAGAATTATTGGTCGAGCGGTAACGCGTTCGTCTCTGAAGCGGGAGATGAGAGGTTCAAATTTTGGGCCGGTCAAATCGGCCACAGTGTTGCCAACGGCTCGCCACCGCTGCAATATTTCTTCAAGTGGAGCTGTGTTGCCTGGGCGTAATGATGCGGATATGGGTCCTGCAAACTCGTTACCCGCTTTGGCGTAATGCAGCGAGTATAATGAAAGATTTGATTTGTGAATAATTTTGATTAATCCTCAATCTACAGACGAGGAATGGTGAGGCAGAAAGTTTTTCATATCACAAAAAGTTTGTTTTTTACTCAAACCATCAGATTTAGTTCGAGTCAAATTTATTTTCAAAATAATTAACTCTAAAAATTTGAAGTCACTAATGTAGAGAAAAGTTGCCCACTTTACTGGGTTTGTTGGAGCCACTTAGTCAAAATATGGGCATTTTTGACCGCTGTTTGAAATAAGGTTATAAATCGTTTTACGGAATAATCACTTTGATTTGGGCATTTTATGATTTCGTTTTTAGCCCCCAAACCACCGTTTATTGATGTGTAGCAGTTCGCTCATCTCAACACGCTACTCCACTGATATTTTTTTTTGACACAGACAAGTTTTAGGTTTATGGGCAGCCTCTTCGCAAAATCCTTGTTGCGCGCCTATACATCACTCTGTTTTATGGACCGTTTATCCTAAAAGCCCGCACAAACATTGAACCATTGGTGCTTGCTGCCTGGAATTAAACTAATTGGATTTACTGCTTTACATCTTTTATTTAGCAACTTATCTTTTGGCCAGAGGACGACGGCGAACCAGGTAATATTAAGGGACCTTTTCCATCTTTAAGCCAAGCTGCCACAACCGGCCTGTTAACCGCACATTGTGCACTGTTGGGGTTTCGATTTGCTGGTACCAGCCATGGTTGCGAACTCGAGCTTGAACTCGATTGCTTTGCCGAACTCGAACTTGAACTCAAACTCAAAAAATAATTTTTCTGGACTCCAACTCCAACTCGAATTAGACTGTTCGAGTTTAAAAAAAAGAAACGTAACGATTAAAAAATTGTCGGAAAGAAATATTTTTAATTGATCAAACCGTGTAAATTGAGGTTGCGTTCATGCCGTATCGCCGTCAGTGGCGTTGCTAAGGATGGTGCCACCCGGCACGGGATTTCGTGGTGTCACCCTTTTTCGGTCTAGAAATAGGTGAAGAACAAAAAAACAAGGTCTTCGCCATATAAAAGTAGTGGGTTTTTGGTCCAAAAACACGTGAAGACCAAAAAAAGAGAAAAAGTTTTTTGCCGTAAAGTTATTGGGCTTTCGGTGCAAACGAGGTTGGAGACCAAACAAAATGAAAAACACAAGGTCTTCACCACAAATCAATGGAGCTACGGTTTCAAATCATAATATGGTGTCACTGCAAAATGGTGCCACCAGGAGCTGGCCGCCCCCCTCCGCCCCCCAAGCTACGCCATTGTCCGCCGTTTCACCATAGAAAAACAGCATGTATCCAATAAGAAAGCGATTTAAGAGATACTGCTCGAAATCGGTTTTATTGAAGAAATGAAAGCTGCTTGAGGTAATCAAGAGGTGCCGCAGACCTTTTTTCCAATTCCCATTCTTCGCGAAAATACGGCTTAATCCGTTTGACTCCGTACCATTGACAACCCTGTATCTTGCAATTTTGTGACATCACAAAAATCCTACTGTAGATCAGCACTTGTGGCCTAGATCTGTTGTTAGCCTAAGTCTGCAGGTACCAGTTTAGCGGTAGCCAAGTTTTTAGATTAGGGTACAAGGATGGCAGTACGGTACGGTACATTCAAAATTTGAACATGGCGTACTTTAAAAATTTACCGTACCACCCTAACGTAACAAAAACAAATTTTGCATGCGTAGACTGTAGGCTCTCTACGTACCGTACTTGAAAAGTACGGTACGAGGGCCAATTAAAGCTCTAAACGTAGGGTACTTGAGAGGTTTACAGACGCGTAAGGCTGCGTTTACCGATCACGCGTATTTTCGCGCAGCAATACGCCTGATACTTGACTGCATGGTATTTGCATTTTTTTCTTTTTAAGCATTTACAATGAACAAGATATCAAGCACAATTCCGCTCGTAAATACGCGTGATCGCATCGTACCAAAAGTATGGTACGTAGCGTCGTCAGCGAGTTGCAACCGTCGCTACGTATGAACCATAAGCGTAGCCAGGGGGGGGGGCCCCCCTCCAATCAAAATACCACTAACGACAAAAAGTTATGACAACATAGCCTGGCGATGTTTAGTTGCAGCTTTTTTTTCAGTAATTACGCACATAACAGTAATTAACAATAATATTATTGACAACAAGTGAGTCCCGGAACCCCCAACTAACAACCAGGGGGCCCTTACTAACAACTAGGGGACCCTGGAATCCTTAACCGACAACCAGGGGGTCCGGGACCCCTAACTGAAAACCAGGGGGCCCATAACTGACGACCAGGGGCCCCTAACTAACAACCAAGGGATCCTTAACCAACAACCAGGGGGCCCCTTGACTGACAACCAGGGGGCCCAGGCCCCTAACCGACAACCAGGGGGCCCCTAAACGTCAACCAGGGGGCCCCGGAGTGCCTAACTGACAACCAGGGGGCCCCTAACCAACAACCAGGGGGCCAGGAGCCCTCTAACCGACAACGAGGGGCCCTCCTAACTGACGATCAGGAGGCCCCAGGGCCCCTAAGCAACAACCAAGGGGTCCTGGAGTCCCTAACTGACAACAAGGGAGCCCCGGGGCCCCTAACTCACGACCAGGGAGCCCCAGAGCCCCTAATTAACAACCAGGTGGCCTGGGCTCCTAACCGACAAGCAAGGGGCTACGGGGCTTCTAACTGGCAACCAGGGAGCCCAAGGGCCTCTGACTGACGACCAAGGTTTCCAGGCCAGGGGCCCCTTAATGCAAATTTTTAACAATTTATATGCAAAACCTGTGAGAAATCTAAGAGTTTTGACCTAAAAGTTGCCACCCCAGGCCCTCGTTTAACGTTATTATGAACTTAACTATTTACTGCTAAAGTATTGCAGGAGGCAATGTTCGTTACTTCCCCCTATAGACCAAATCGCTTACAATTAAAATTTTACACCATAATGCAAGATTCTAAGCGTGTTTTGGGATTTAATTGCAAAAAGAGGATTGAACAACTAAATTTTTTCGATTGACTTTGAAATGTTAAAAATCTAGTTCTTTGAAATGGCTCTGAACTCGTGCGAAATGTCATCCAATGGAATTTAAATAGCTTTTTTTTCCAAAAACTTATAAAAATCGCCCAGCGGCTGGGGGCTTTGCCCCCAGACCCCCATAGCCACCGGCGGCTGGGGGCTCTGCCCCCAGACCCCCTCTCTAATACGTTTGAGTACACTAGCTTACTCAACACGTCTTCCAAGTTAGACTTTTACACTTCTCAACAATTAGTTTTCGCCCTTTCCCTTTACCAAAATCCTGGCAAAGTGCCATCAGGCTACGGCTTCAGATCTTCCATTCTACGATATCTTTGCCCCACAAAAAAATACTTTTTCGAAAATTTCTGATGACGTCATTGCATGTGATTTGTGGTTTGGCCCCCCCCAATCAAAAATCCTGGCTACGCCTATGGTATGAACGCACTTGCATGGTACGGTACGTTAGTACGTTTAGTACCCACATTCAAACAGCGCACCAAAGCACCGGTACCCTACCTGTACCTTCACAAAAAGTGCGTACCGTTTTTTATAGAAAAAATTGAGGCGTACCGTACTTACGTACCTTACCGTATCGTACTGCCATGTTTACTAGTGGGCTACTTATGCTACCGGTAAGTTATGGGTATATCAGTAGATTAGGCACATAGTACTACTATTATTGAGCTAGTTTCTGATTGCAGATCTGAAATTAGCGTACCGTCAGTACTTAAATTGCAGGGGGACGCGTCCCCCCATTAAGAGTTACCTCTCTCCATCGAGATTTAGCGTACCCTTTAAAAAATTAAACGCCGCCTCCCAGTGCCGTCGCTACGGGGGGGCCAGGGGGCCGTGCCTCCCCTAACGACTGCTTGTGCCTACCCATTTTCGTTTATTTAAATTACTGTTTTTAGAACATCACGTAATGGCAAGACAACAATAATGATGGTAAAAGCTTTTGCCCCCCATTTTGGTTTACTCAAATTACTGTTTTTGAAACATCACGTAACGGCAAGACAACAACAATGATGGTACAAGGAGTAATTACGTTCAAACATATTTCGCCTTTGAAGTTTTCTTGGTTCTTTGCGAAATTGCTGGCAACCAACTGCTGTACATAAATCTGACGTAATAATCCGTTTTATTAACATACCTTTATGGATGTGCCGCGGAAGAAATAAGTAAGCCTACAGAATCGTTACCGGTACTTTGTTAGTGATCATGACATGAAACAATTCGTGAAAACATTTTTTTCAAAGATCAGCTGTTTTGATTTTTAAAGTACACTCATGATTTTGAGGTCGCGGTCTGTCGCGCAACCAGGGTGAAGGGGCTTTAGCTTCCTAAGCCAAGTCACCAAGAAATTTAACCTTCAACTACGAGCATTTAAACGTATTTTGGACTTGATCTGAAGTAAGGAGGAGCTAAAGGGGCTGAGAAATTTAATTCTTCTTTGCAATAACTTCTGAATTTTAGCAATTTAGTCATTCGTATGGGTTTAAAACGGGCGAAGTGCGATTAGAATGACGTAAAAATTGCTTCTTTTTTGGTGCAAAATCACAAAAATCGTCCAGCAGCTGGGGGCTCCGCTTCCAGTCCCCCGTACACAGTCCAGTGCCGTCGCTACGGGGGGGCCAGGGGGCCGTGCCCCCCCCTAACGACTGCTTGTGCCCCCCCACTTCGGTTTACTTAGAATACTTTTTTGAAGCATCCTGCAACAACAAGATAACAGATAATAATGGAACACGGAATAATTACGCTCAAAGATAATTCTCGTTTGAAGTTTTCTCGATTCTTAGCTACATAGCTGGCAACTACCTGCTGTACATAAATGTGACGCAATAATCCGTCTTATTAACACGTCTTTACGGATGTGTCGCGGAATAGGGACGTAAGCCTATAGAATTGTTTCCGGTACTCAAGGCCGCTAAGAGGGGGGGGGCAGGGGGAAATGACCCCGAGGCACATGGACTTTAGGGGACCTATCAAATATTATCATAACATTGGAGCAACGCTCTGACTCAAACAGGGTTTTCTGCAGACAGACAGATCTTCAGTTGAGAGGCGGAGGACTGTGCATATGAACATTACTAAACTTATCGGAAATAGACCAAAAACAGTAATCAGCTAGCCATCTGGCCCTAAAGACCTTTTTTTTGTGTGTGAGAACACTTTAAAATTCGGAGAGAATAATGTCAGCATCATTAATCCAAAACATCAAAAATAAACCAATTCATAGAAATTTTTCATCCTTGCTTTAATAGACGCTACGTTGAATTAAAATATAAAGGGCCCCAACATTTAAGCTGTCCCAGGGTCCACGTTTGGACCTGGGCGCCCTTGCCGGTACTTCGTTCGTGATTATGACCTGAAACAATACATGAAAAGTGAAAACATTTTTTTAAAAGACCAGCTGTTTTTATTTTTTAGAGCACACTCAAGACTTTTTTTTAGGTCGCAGCCAGTCGTGCAACCTGGGGAAGAGCCTTTGGGGGCTACGGAGGCATCAGTCCCCTTTAGCCAAGTCATTTAAAAAATATAAACCATAAAAAACAAGCGTTTAAACGTGTTTTGGACTTGATCTTAAGTATAAGGGGGGCTCAAGGGGCTAGGCAATTTAATTCTTTCTGTGACTTCTGAATTTAAGCAATTTGGTTCATTTCTTTATAAGGCTAAAACATGTGCGGAATGTCATTGAAATGCTGTTAAAATTGCTATTTTTTCCGCAAAATCGTAAAAATCACCCAGTGGCTGGGGGCTCTGCGCCCAGGCCACCTATGTGATATGCTTAAGTTGCATCGGTTTGCTTGGCACGGAGCCTAAATTAAGACCATTTTGGTGCAAAAAAATTTAGTTTTTGTTCCACCCCCTCCATCTGTGCAAAATCCCAGTTCTATCTTCTGGTCGCATTCACTCCTGCAGACAGACTTTTCAAGCAACTATAGGTCTACGGGCCACATTCGAAACGAGTTAATAACGGTTGCTGCGTTTATACGTCTCTTTTTTCAAACAAGAATACAAAATTTTTAAAATGGCGCATAATGTGTAGCCGTAAAATATCAGTTTTTATGTGCAAAAGTTCAGTCTACTTTAGTGCCCTCCCCCCCCGTTTTCGGCTAGTGCCCCCTCATTTCGTTTGCTCTGGCGACTGCACTGCCACAGTCACTATGTATTTAATGACTGTGCCATCGTTTGTGACACGCTTGAGTTGCATCAGTTTGTTTAGCACGATCACTTTTCATTCACCTCTCTTAGAAAATCCTGTTTGCGTGTGTGGTAGCATTCACTGCTGTAGCTGTATTCTTCCGGCGGTTGCGGGCCGCAGACGAAACAAGGCAAGAAACGCTGCCGGCCTCAGCCGTACAAGATCTAAAGATCAGTTTTTATATGCGAAACTTCAGTTTATTTTAGTGCCCCCCCCCACTTTCAGCTAGAGCCCAATTACTACGTTTGCTTTGGCGACGGTACTGCTCCCTCCCACTAAAAAAAGAGTCCTGGACATGTAGACGAAACAGCAGCTGATAATTCGAAAAAATCCGGCTAAAGATACAGCTACCAAATTGCGGTGAAGACCTTTTTAATTTTTTTGTTTTGGTCTTCACTCGATTTTGTGGGCGAAACCCTGCTAAAAGAAGAAAACCTTCAATTTTTTCTGAATTTGGGGTAAAATTTTTGCCAAATTGTTGCCGCATTCCGAAAGCTTCCCCCCCCATACAATATTTTACCCTTTAAATAGCCTACTGTCTACAGTATAGTATTACTGGTATGCAATATATTTTGCTATTTTATTAATTGTACTGCTGCAGAACAATAACTTTTTAATTAGTGAAAAAAAACTGGCAATTATAAAATTTGCGGCCAGTTTGGTGATGTTTTAGGGCTGCTATAGTTGGCAATAAGCCTAAAGTCTGCGACAAATTGTGCAAAATTAGCCTTTTCTGATGTCACTAAACTGCAAAATGCAGGGTTGTCAATGGTACGCAGTCAAACGGATTAAAACGTATTTTTGCGAATATGGGAGTTGTGGAAAACGGTTTGGGGCACTTCTTTATTACCTCAAGTATAGTTCTCATTTGTTCATTCAAACCGATTTCGAGCATTAGCCTATCTCTTTAAGTCGAAAAATAGACTTAGTATTTTTGTAAACCTGAATTCGAATTTGAAAACTTTGTATGATATTTTGCCAAACTTGAACCAGAAAAAAATGGATTAGAGAACTTGAACTTAAACTCGGTTTACGGTTTGCTAAAATAGGCTGAATGCAAATTCAAACTGAACTCGAACAATAGTGATCGTTTTGCAATCCTGTCACCAGAATGCAGCATCATGATTGATTGATTGATGCATTTTTATCCTCCTATCACGAGAAATCGGCGGTGTCCGAATCAGAGGTGGAGTTGAGGACACAAGGCTCGAGGCCAAGGCCAAAGACACAAAAAAAATCCGAGGCCAAGGCCAGGGACAGCCTTTCCGAGGACAGACACTCTCGAGGCCAAGGACAGAAATGCTCGAGGCCAAGGCCAAGGACCAAGGACACAAGCGCAAGTGCTCTCCAAAAAAAAAGTCTTCACAAAAATTTTGCAGGCGATCTCAAAAAAAAAAAGGTCTTCACAAAAATTTTTCAAGCGGTCTCCACGAAAACACGTTTTCCAAAAAATTTTTCAAGCGCTCCACAAAATTTTAACAATTCAAAAACTAGTGCTGTCCTTGAGCCGAGGACAGGCCAATTTTCGAGGACTTGAGGCCTCGAGGCCAAGGCCAAAGACTTGACCTTCGAGGCCAAGGCCAAGGACTTCAAAGTGTGTCCTCGAGGCCAAGGACGTCCTCGAGGACTCCACCTCTGGTACGAATCTGCACTTGGGACGAATCTGCACCCGCTTAGGAGTTGACCATTTTCCAAGCTTTCCGGTTGACGTTTAACGTCTTCCCACGTAAATCTGCTGCTTGTTCGAAGCCACCAAGCAGTGATAATCATCGTAAAGCGTCTTATTCAAGAACGCAACAAAGTGATTAGGGTGCAGGTTGAACCCATGATCAAGCGATCAGGAGTCGTAGTAAAAACGACGCCTTTACTTTCTCGCCACGATGCCGACAATCTTGCTCTATTGCTGTCAGCGACAAGCCGAAGCAACAAAAAAATCAAACAGACTGAGTTAAAATTACCTGGATCACATTCACACATAGGTGGGCAAGTTAATGCAAAACGTTAGCTTCGTTAACCACTAGTCCGTTAACAAACTTCACACCTCCGTTGACGTTAACCCGTTATTTTCAGCTTTAATTAACGGAAGTTAATAAAGTCCGTAAATCCGTTAACATTTTGAGCGTAATTTACATTTCGTTTTATTCACTCGCTTCTAGAACACGTATTGACGCTGTTGAGTTGATTGTAAGGAAATATTTATTGCTATGGTGGTCTTTTTGTGTTTTGAAAGTTACATTTTACAGTCTAATCTAATTTCAAGATAAAAACAAGTTCAAATGCACAACGAAGCTGCAAGATAATTAACGATAAAAACCTTAACGGAAGTTAACAGAACTTAACGGAAGTTACTTTAGTCCGTTAACAGCTCTTAACGGAAGTTAATTTAGTTCGTTAACATGAAAAAACTTTTTAACGGATTAACGAGTTAACGAAAAAGTTAGCTTCGTTATTAACGAATTAACAATTAACGAACTTGTGCCCACCTGTGCATTCACAGCATGTAAGTTGTTCAATTGAGCCTGTCAACCGCATTCGAACGGTTTCTTCTGACGATGACACATTAAAAATGGTGACCCCGACTCGAATTAAAAGGAGAATCTTTTTGTCATCACCGCGTAAAAATAAAAAGAGAGACATATTTTTTTTGCAAGATCTATGAGCGGACATAATGATACGATGAATCAGTCAGTCAGTGTCAGTTTGTTCATGTACCAGTACAAGCAAACAAGATAAAAAATCCGTATTTGGAATATACAATTGCATGTAAATAGTGCACGGTAGCCTACGCAAGGAGACCACAAATCCGTGATACTTGATAACACACCGAAAAATGAAACCTAAGTTAAATTTGAAACGACCAAAAATTAGCTTCTTTCTTTTGTTTGCTTTAATAGCTTCTTTCAAATCTTTGGTCCAAATTAAGTGACGTAGCGTAATAAATATTGTAATCTCAGCAAAACAGTCAAATACAATTACAGCAATGCTAACTAAATTGCTTTGCACTGAAGTTTGCAATTTCATATTTACGTGAAAAACTAACTGGCCTTATCCGATCTTTAGGCCAAAAGCAATTGCGCAATAATCGCATAAAACTTACTGGCTCACTAAAAACTAGAATCTTAGTCTAATATGCCTCTACGATGCCTTAGCCTTCAACAGCAATTATTTTTTGGATAAGCTATCTATATGAAGCAATAGTCACAATCTGCAATAGGCTACTACGCCTAAAGCACTAAACCCTTATCTTATTTCGACGACTTAGCTAGCACTTGGCGGACAAAACACTTGGAAAGCATCTAACCTCTCTGAATTCAAACAGCAGTTGTTCCACTAATTTATTTACTTATACCTGCAGCACTCACCTAGTTCCAAGAAGCCCAGTACTTAACAAGACTTGGAAATAGAAGTTACTAACTGATTTATTGCGCAATCTACTTGAAACAAGATGGCCGAAATTTGGATTCTAAGGGGAAAACACGAAATTTTTTCTCTTAGACTTTCTTAAACGGATGAGTTGCAAGAATCGCAATGGGGTCATGTTGGTAAACATATTTTTTAAGATTTTTTCGCAATTCTTTAAAATTCGGGTTGAATGCCCTTTTAAACGAGGGCCTGGGATTGCAACTTTTAGCACAAAACTTTTCGATTTTACACAGGTTTTGCGTATATATTGTTAAAATTTTGAATTGCGGAGCCCCTGGCCCCTTGGTCATCAGTTCTGGGGCCCTGGGGCCCCCTGGTTGTTAGTGAGGGGGCCCTGGGAGCACCTGGTTGTTAAATAGGGGCCCCAGGGTCTCCTGTTTGTCAGTTAAGGGCCCCCGGGGCTCCGTGGTTATCGGTTTAGGGGGCGTCGGGGCCCCCCGTTGTTAGTTAGGGGCCATGGAGCCCCCTGGTTGTCGGTTAGGGGCCCCTTGGTCGTCAGTTAGGGGCCCTAGGGCCCCCTGGTTGTTAGATAGGGATGCTGGGGCCCCTGGTTGTCAATTAGGGACCATAGAGCCTCTTGTTTGTCAGTTAGAATCCCCGGGGAACCCGTTTGTCAGTTAGGGACCCCACGGACCCTGGTTGTCGGTTAGTAGCCACCGGATCTCCTGGTCGTTAGTTAGAGGCTTGGGGCCCCCTGGTCATTAGTTAGGGGTCTCCTGGTTGTTAGTTAGGGCCCTGGTAGCCCTTGGTTGTCAATTATAGGGATCCTGTTTTTCACTTAGCAGCCCCGGGGCCCCCTGTTGCGCACACGTCTTAATTGAGTGGTTTGGGAACACTCCGGGTGCCAACAAAAGTGATTGGCTACAGAAACGCGCTCGGAACTCGAATCTCAAATTCAGCTTCTTGACTCCTGCTCAATTCTCCACCAAGCGTGTAGATCAGATCGATGTTTATTCACAGCAGAAGTAAAATATTCAAAGAGCAAGCGAACGAGCGAGCGGTTTCAAACTGTTTCGCCCAAACGACTGTAACGGTGACGGAAGAGAACACAATAACACGATGAGGACAACGGCTGACAGTATCGTAATGCGGTTTTCGAGGTGTAATCTTGAGAATTTCCAATAGCGCAATTTCCAATTCAGCAACTCAACTAAACTTGTCAATTTTAGAACACAAAATTAATGACGTTACCTTGACAAGACCCAACTGCTAACTGATTTTTAGATTTTACGTGAACAACAAAAACGCTACAAAAAGGATGTGCAGTGTACAATCAAACGTAAAACGAAATTAAGGTCAGTCTTTGGGCGATAATTCGCCGCTTAATATAGTGCAGTCTGAAAATCCAATTTGCATACAAAATTACGTTCAATCTTCTATAAACCAGTTTCAAAGGTTCGAATCTCGTTGCGGCAAATTAAAATTTACAATGTAGGCGAGCAATATTTTACACACTCCCCCCAAATATTCGAGTATAGGAGAATATTTCAACTCACAAAAAATATTGTAACGCAAACAAACACAAAGTAAAAACCAAACCTTTCATTCACCGGCTTCGTGGTCGGGTACTATGACACAGATTTTCGAAATGGGTCTTTTTAAGTTTCCCGTACTAGTTTTCACTAAAACAGATCTAACAAATCCCTAGGGGTCTGCAAAGGTATCGATCATCCGACCAAGAGGCCATTGAGACCTAAGCATATCTTCATTTTTTTAAATCACAATATCTCCTTTACGCACGTTTGGCTTAGCATCATACCATTTTTGTCTCGGGACTAGTGAAGGCAAGTATTCCTTAACCCAGCGCTTCCAAAACAAATCTGAGTAGTGCTGAATATGCCGCCATCGCTGGGGAAAAAAGGTGTCAGAGTCCCTAGTTATCACAGGAAGGAGTCCAGAATCAGGTTGCAGCACCAGAAGATCCTTGGGAGTGAGCGGTCGGTCAAAGTCCTCCACAAAGGATATCGGCGTGAGCGGTCTCGAGTTGATAATGCTCTCTACTTCCGTCAGCAAGGTGATCAAACCTTCATCGCTAAAGGTCGCACCGGAGTGCAGAGAGCGCATTATCTTACGCACTGAACGTATCAGGCGTTCCCAAGCACCGCCAAAATGGCTCGCCAATGGGGTATTGAAGTGCCATTCAATTTCTCTCTGTAGAAGAAATCCGCCGATTTGGTGCTGGTTCCAGTCCCGTATGGACTTGCGCAAAATTCTATCAGCTCCCGTGAAATTGCTTCCATTGTCTGAGTGTAAATGAGCGACATTGCTTCTCCGGCTGACAAACCTTCGAAGAGTAGAAATGAAGGAGTCAGCGGAGAGGGAGTGTACCACTTCGAGGTGTACCGCGCGCACGGTCATGCACGTGAAAATGCACCCGTAGCGCTTAACAACACTTCGCCCCTGCTTCACTAAGAAAGGGCCAAACAAGTCGACGCCTGTATGAAAGAAGGGTGGCCGTCCGACACTCAGTCTCGCAGTTGGAAGATCAGCCATGATCTGTTGCTCGCAGGGCTTGAAATTCCGCCGGCAACTCAGACACTTCCCGAGTACTCCTCGAACAGCCACGCTCCCCCCATGGATCCAATATCGAGTGCGAAGCGCCGTGAAAGTGTGGCCAACTCCAGAATGGCCCACGGTTTCATGATAGTGTTTCACAATTAATTCAGTCATATGCGATTCAGTACATAAGATGATGGGGTGGCGCTGGTTGTACTCCACAGGAGCAGTAGCCAGTCGACCTCCAACCCGAACCACTCCATCATCCAAAACCGGATTTAACTTTCTTATTACCAACGGACACACAGCCGCTGTAACACTTTACCGTTTTCCAGAGCAGAGACCAGGTGGGGTAGGTTGCATGGTTCCGTAGTGAGGTTGCCGGCTGGCCACCACAGGAACTGCAAGGAATTTCGGTGTTCTGGCGCAACCATCACCTGGTGGAACATTGCTTCCACGTCAGCAACGAGAGCGATGCTCTCCAGTCGAAACCTGGTTAAAACGCCGACCAAATTATTCATCAGTTGGGGTCCTTACAAGAGCACATCGTTCAACGACACACCTTTACATTGGGAAGCACAGTCAAACTCAATTCTCACCTTGCCCGGCTTGTTGGGGTTAGTCACCGGATGGTGAGGTAGAAACCAACGGCGACTTGCAACTTCCGCGTCTCCCGGTACCGGTTCAGCATAGCCGTGATCAATGTAATTCTGCATGGTCTTGGCATACAGCTGATGTAGCTGATCATCTCTGATGAGCCGACGCTTTAGCGACTCCAAACGGCTCTGAGCCACAGCCCGGTTGTCGGGGAGTACAGTTTGCTTATCACGCCAGAGCAAAGGCAGTTGGAAATGTCCGTTAACAAGCTTAACGGATCGTTCCATTTGTTCTAATGCAGTTCTATCCTCCTTGGAGTTATCACACTCGAGGCCACAAGAAATTGCATTATCATAAGGGGAAGTTGTAAGGGCGCGATCGGTCAGGGTGCTTACATGGAAGCAATAGTCATTCTCTAGTGAGCTAGAGAAAGCACTCCCGAATAGCGTCCAACCCAATGTGGTCAAGACAGCATCCGGCTCGCCATTTTTCCCATGTCTGCTTTCTAGAGGTCTGAACAAGGCGGGGTTATCTAATCCAATTAACAATCCCACCGACTTGTCTTGCAACTCATGGAGTTCGACTCCTTCTAAATGTTGCATTTGATTAAGCTCCAATGCGATAGGAACAGCAGCCCTTAATGGAATCGCATCTACGGTCAAGACCTCATGGAGCTCAACCTCGTTACCATGAGTCAAAGACGTCACGGACAGAGGGATCAACATGCCATCCACGACCGCGGGATCCGATCCAGAAGAGAGGGTTTGAATAGGCAAAACCTCTCTGGGGCCACTAGCTCCGAGTCGCCGAGCTAGTTCCTTTTCACAAAATGTTCGTTGTGAACCAGAGTCAAGCAATGCGTAAGTCTTGGTGGTTTTATTTTTATACCGTACTTTTACTGGGACGGTCATGAAGTAACAGCAACTGTCATTTCGCGTTTCATTTTGTAACGATCCACAGAGTGTAGCACACATCGCTCCCACCGGAGTTTTTGAACCACTTGCCACCTCGGAGAGATCCGAGGGGTATATGTGAAGCAAGGTGTGATGCGATCTCTTACCGCAGCCATCCACCTCACAAACAAGCCTCGATCTACAGTCACCAACAACATGACCCTTCGCTAAGCAGCCGAAGCATCGATTTTCCTTTCGCAAATAGTCTATGCGTTTCGACCTGCTTATATTCTTAAAGTCATCACAAGAGTTTAAGTTGTGGCCGCCCTTAGAGTAAGGACAGCATGGTCCTGAAGCAGGGTTTGTGCGTGCATTCTCACCGCGGTAAACAGCGGTGCCAAACGAGGACGACCTTTTCGCCGAAGGCTGAGAGTACATCAGCGGTTTCGACCCCAAATAAAAGGATTTTCCATATAAAGAATTCGCTTCATCAGATTCATGGCGCACGAACTCTACGAGTTCCTTGAACTTTGCTTGGTGGCCAGTAGTTTTTAAGACCCTAAATGCCCAACGCACCCACTCACGTTGCATTTCTTCTGAAAGTTTATCCGTTATACGTTTTATGGTACCAAAAGAATTCAGAGTCGCAAAGTCTCCGATATCTTCCATTATTCCCAGGCATTTATCCATGAGAATAGCAAGGTCTTTCAAGCCACTTGGGTCCTTAAATTTTAATCTAGGACTGTTTAACAACTTTTGTTCGCAACAATACGCAATCGTATGTGGTTGCCCATAGTCGTTAAATAGGCTTTCGCGTGCAAGACGATAGCCTGTAGTATTATCTCGCTAAAAATGCTCTAGCCCGTGCCTCACCTTAGGAGTGCAGTGCTGAAGCAGATACACCAATCGAGCGGCGTCACTTGGCATTTTAGCTGCAATGTGTGTATCGAAGCTTCGAACGAACGTCCAAAACATCAATGCGTCGCCGTCGAAACAAGGTATTACCGGTTTAGGTGGAGGGTAGTCCTGCATCATCGCGCCCATCCGGCCACTCACAGTGGTCGTCGGAGCGAAGCCTTGACGGTAAATAGATTGCTCGGACTCCACCAAGTGCTTCGGCCGGGCAGCAGAGGCTAGTGCATCAGTCTGAAGAGGCCTCGTCGGACCCCAACACGAAGAGCTAGTAATTTCATTTTTACAAGATACGGGTTCTAACCTTTGGCCGGCGTAGACTGGTTTATCTGATACAAAAACCCCTTTCCAAGGTTCCTTAGCCGCCGTCGCACCGTCACTCACAACATCATTTACCAGGTCGCTCCCCCCGTTGCAAAGGACAGGAGCAAGTATCGGCTTAGGCGGCGTCTCCGGCTCAGGACAGCGGGAATGGCTTTGCAATGGCTTAGCAACTTCGTTTTCGAATTCAGATTTATAAGTCTTGACTTCACGGCGCCATGGAGCCACATTTCTCCCACACAGTCCCTTAACGGTTCCGTCTCCCTTACCAACACTACCGCCCAAGGTAAGTTTGTGTTTCGGTGCAGCGGCAGCGGACAAGGTACTAACACTCTTAACCGAACCCCTTTTACTTCTAACTTCTTCCCACGCCTTAGCCTCTTCAGTCGCGAGTCGAACCTCATAGTCCTTTTCGCGCCTTAAGGCATCTTGTTTTATCGAGTCTTGCACTCCCTTTAAGGCTCTTTCAGCCTCATCACGCGCTCTCTCGGCCTTCCGAAGAGCTTCTTGCATGATTTCGTTTTGTCGAGAATGCTCGTATTGTAGTTCTCTAGCAAACGTAGCCATTCTCAGTTTGACTAAACTCTCTTTTACCTTTTGACTTCTAACACTAGAGTAGGAGGGGCGAGAACGGCTACTGTGCGAGCTGAGGCGGCAATCAATCTCCGACTGCAACTCCGTTTGATCGCTATCAGACTCTGTCTCCGAGCCAGAGTTCGCCGCAGCCCGCTCAGCGCGGTCAAGCCACTCCCTCACTCTCTCATCAAATTCTAGTTTAGACTTAATTACGCTAGATTTAGTTACATTGCTACTATCAGGCAAAATGTCATTTTCTCCCAGCGATTGGCACTTCAGCATCAATTCCTTATACAAATCATTTGCGTTAGTAATGAACATAGGAAGAATACCCTTATTTACAGGACTAGCCATCAGTCCTTCGACCGCAAGGTACTCCCTCTTTAAGTCCCTCAGCAAACCTGGGAGATCCCTCGTCATCGTGCACAAATGCAACAAGGGGTTAGCAATTGTAACAAAATAATAAAAGGCACAACAAAAACACAAATCGCACACCTGTCAGTCCGCACCGTAAATCCAAGTTTTCTTCGCAAAGGTTATCTCTTGTCCCAAATGGACGCCTTTCTTCAACGATGTCGATTCCAGATTCGATTCGAAACTTTCTCCTCGAGAAAGTAGCTTCCAAACAGTTTGAAACTTTTTGTTGCGCACACGTCTTAATTGAGTGGTTTGGGAACACTCCGGGTGCCAACAAAAGTGATTGGCTACAGAGAAACGCGCTCGGAACTCGAATCTCAAATTCAGCTTCTTGACTCCTGCTCAATTCTCCACCAAGCGTGTAGATCAGATCGATGTTTATTCACAGCAGAAGTAAAATATTCAAAGAGCAAGCGAACGAGCGAGCGAGCGAGCGAGCGAGCGGTTTCAAACTGTTTCGCCCAAACGACTGTAACGGTGACGGAAGAGAACACAATAACACGATGAGGACAACGGCTGACAGTATCGTAATGCGGTTTTCGAGGTGTAATCTTGAGAATTTCCAATAGCGCAATTTCCAATTCAGCAACTCAACTAAACTTGTCAATTTTTAGAACACAAAATTAATGACGTTACCTTGACAAGACCCAACTGCTAACTGATTTTTAGATTTTACGTGAACAACAAAAAACGCTACAAAAAGGATGTGCAGTGTACAATCAAACGTAAAACGAAATTAAGGTCAGTCTTTGGGCGATAATTCGCCGCTTAATATAGTGCAGTCTGAAAATCCAATTTGCATACAAAATTACGTTCAATCTTCTATAAACCAGTTTCAAAGGTTCGAATCTCGTTGCGGCAAATTAAAATTTACAATGTAGGCGAGCAATATTTTACACCCCCTGGTTGTTAGTTAGGGGCCCCCTGGTTTGTTAGTTAGTGGCCCCGAGGCTCCCTCGTCGTCCGTAACTGCAACTAAACATCGCTAGGCTATGTTGTTATAATTTTTTTTATCATTGGAAGAGTTTCAATTGGGGGGGGGGGGGCGCCGGGCCCCTTCGGCCCCCCCCCCCCTGGCTACGCCTATGCTTTGAAGTCACAGTTTTTTTTCTAATAGCTCTTCAAGAAAATCCTTTACAAGCTTCGATACATATTTCTTGCTTCTGGAGCAATTAGCATCTCTCTCTGAAAAATGGAGAACGCTAAAAACTTATCCTGTTTTTGTTTAAAGAAATTGAACCATCTAAGTATTACTTATAAGAGCTTTACCAATGCTGTCACTCCTGTTCGCAATATCTTTAAGTTTTTCCAGACTAACAAAAAGTTGCAATCAATAGGTTTTTGTTGTTTCTTGTTTTTGAATTACGGTAAAAACGGACTACCAAGAATAACGCGGTTAATGGCCAAAGCAAGTTTAAGATTGTCTGAATACGAATGGTATATTTCTAAAAAGACATTTACAAAAACAATTTTTCTATTTAAAATTTGATTTTACAACCATTTTTTAACTTACTCAATAGGAAACTTTTTTGAAAAATCGGCAAAAAATATCTTAGAGAGAAACGTTTCAGCGAAAGATGGCTCCTGCTGTACATCCAATAGAAGTATTGCAAGCGGTAGACCAGAGGTTCTTAAACTTGTTGAAGGTACCGAACCCCGCAAGTTTTATGCTGGCATTCACCGAACCCCTCGTTGGAAAATAAAATACAGTCAAATCAAATCTAATCTTTCTTTTTACTTGCTGTATTACGTCCGCCACAGCGTGCTACGAGTTTGCGGGGGCCCATCTCCGCGTCATTGCGCCCGGGCAACGCAGCTTCTTTCAAAAGAATGTCGCAGCGATAGCGAGTCGTTGGCAACACTGTATTTGATTTGACCGGCCCGAGATTTGAACCACAGACCTCCGGTTCCAGATACGAACGCGTTACCGCTCGACCAACTGACCGGTTTCAAAATACTGTATGTCTGTTAATGATCTAAAGCATGGATGTGCAAAGTATTGAGAGGCGGGCTGCATTACGCTTTTTTAGCTTTAGTGGGCCTCACAATGCTGATAAAACGTTTGGATGATTTTTATCCCGACTATTGCTCACATAAGTTTCGCATTTTTCTATCAAATTAAAAATTCTTAAACCTCCATTAACCTTTAATAAAATTGAACTTCGTTTTGTGTTCACCAATAATTAAAGCTTGTTGAATTATAGTATGTGAAAGAACTTTTTATTACACAACAAAAATAACCTTGTGCATTAATTACGTAGTTCCATATCCAGGATTTTGCTAGAAAAGGGGCTTGAACCAAAATTTAGCATTCTTCATGCCAAAGTTGTACGACATCCAGCATCCGATGAGTTATATAAACTGATGCACGTTCAAAATGTATCATAAGTGTAGTTACATTTTATTCACCAAGTTACCTTGGTTGGGAGACAGCAAAGGGACCTTTAGGTCTTCTAGTCATGCTGCCACCTGCCCACGGTCTACCATACACGGTGGAGGCTTCACATTGTCCCTTGATTGCTGAACGTCAAGCTGGAAAGCTTTAAATCCCAATTTTTGCAGTCTTTGGTTTGACCGCGACCGGGAATCGAACCCGTGTCTTCCGTTTCAGTAGCAGACGCTCTACGTACTTGACCACTGATTGATAAACGACATAGACGACATCTGGAGCGAAGCCCTCTACCACTAAGCGATTTTGCAATTGGTAGAAAAGATACCCATTCTAGTGCTATTCCAAAGAAAATTTACCCTTTTTTAAAGTGACTTCAAAGACTCGCAATGCTAAGGCAATTCATTCCCTACTTATTGGTCATGTCTTAAACAGGTTCAAGAGCTATAGCACAGGCCCAGCGCCAGGATAGCGTGACTGGGGGGGGGCAGAAATAAATTTTGGGGGGGCACAAGAAGTTTATTTTGTGTGAATTTGAGAGGGGCACGGGGACACGAGAAATTTATCCCAGTCTGGATCAAATGAACAAGGTGAGGAGCAAAATTCAAAGGGATTTTCCGGCCGAAATCGGTATTTCAAGCGGTTTTTCCGGCCGAAAACAGTTGATCTCCGAAAATAAAAAAAGGTCTTCATCCCAAAAACGTCATAAAATCTGGTGTCAGTCCACAAAAAACACTAATTTGGACCTTGATTTGCGCTCCAGAAGCTCCGCTCCTGTCAATTTTTTCGGGGCATAGTCCTCTCTTGGGGGGGACAATTTTCGCTTGGGGGGCACAAGCAGTCAGTTGGGGGGGGCACGGTCCCGGTATGCCCTCCCGTGGCGACGGGTCTGCTATAGCATATTTGGAATTTTTGGATTTTGAAAGTTTTTGAATATCTTGCCTAAAGCGGGAAGCTTCTAATCAGCCCTGCAACGCCTGTTCCCCAACAGATGCATTACTGAACACATCTTGGACGAAATACGCGATTTACACTGATCCAGTTGCTGTGATCACTCCTTCAGAAATGCAAACTGCGCGGTGATAAAAATAATTAAACAAAAATAGCTACACTCCAGCTTACTTAGAGACCAAGGTAACGCAAATTTGTTGCTTTCTAACTCGTGGTTGCGTTATTAACCAAATAACATTTACGAAAAATTATTTGACACCAATGTTTTGAAAACCTACGTCAACAAATTTGACGAAAACAATTTTATGGTGAAAAACTTCCATGAAGCGAAAGAAAGTTATAGTAAATCTCTTGACTAGTCGCGGGCGCACTATGAGCTGTCCTGGCCTAAAGTGAACTATTCATGTTTTGCACATCAGCTGCGCGCATCAATTGACGCGCTTGGTTGTAGAAGGCATTGTAATTGCAAAGTCCTAATCTTCGTTAAACCCCTGTTACTGACTCATCGAACCCCTGCTGGGGTTCGATCGAACCCAGTTTAAGAACCACTGCAGTAGACGTGTCGATTTCCCCCGAAGACTTGTAAATATTGTTTGCCTGTGGTTAGTTTGTCTGCAGCTGTTTGTCTGAATGAACGTCCTTTGTTGTTGTGTCTGTGACGTCACAATGCCTGTCGCTTGGTATGCCTGATGCTTGGCATGCTTGTACCAGTTCGTTGTGCACGTGAGAGCATTTCTGGGCTAGGCTAGTTAGTCAGGTCAGGCGAAACGGGTATTAGGGGTTAGGTTAGCGTACGTGATGGCAGGCATAGTTAGGCCTCTTGTGCATATCATAAGCTTGTACTTATTATATTCTGTGCTGCAGAATCTAAGCTTAAAAGGCCTATATTTGTTAGGCAGGCCAGCACTGGGCTGGTTACGAGTTTTTCTTGAGCTCAAGTGGCGAGCTATATGTTTAATCGAAGATTCCCGGTTTGGCAAGGATTTTTTTGGTAAGTTTTGACTGCTATATTTGTATGTGTGTTATCGTGGTAAAGTAGCCCTGGCTGATGGATTGCAGACCGATTATTTCAAAGTATTGTCGTAGGCTAATGGCGTCAATCTAGTTGTGTGTGCTATTAACTGAGTTATTTGTCAAGTTTTTGTTTTGCGTGATGTTTAATTGTGTTTTTGCTTGTGCAGAAACCGCCACCATCGAAAGGCGCGTATTTCAAAATTTTCCTCATTAAAATCAATTCCTGTTAAAACGAGTGTGGACCGCGACGTCGCCAAACCCGCGCGAGCTCAGTTTCAACAAGACGAATGGAATTTCCCATGACGTAGCTTTTATGAATCTACTATTTCGTCATAGGCGTGGTCAGGGGGGCAAACCCCCCCCAATTGAAATGCCACCAATGATAAAAATAATTACAACAAAGCGTTATGTTTTTTTAGTTTCAGTTTCTTTGAGCATTTTCGTGCACAACAGTATATGAGTACAACAGACCAACAGACTATCACTAACAACCCCTCACTAACAACCTGGGACCCCTCAAATCAAATTTTTGCCGTCCAATATAAATGTATGACCCGTATTTATGATAAAACAAAAATTTCCCGAGGCAAATATTTGATTGATTAATTACTGCTAAAAATATTGCAGGAGGTCCTGTACTTTGCATCTCCCACCTGGACCATTTAACCATTTAACCCCCCAGTTCAAGATTTTAACCGTGTTATGAACTTAATTTGTAAGTAAAGGGAAGATACCAGTTTGATTATTTCAATTGGCTTTCAGTTCTTAAAAATTTAGTTAAATGGCTCTAAAAACTTGCGAAATGTGATCCAAATGGCATTAAAATAGCTATTTTTTTCTAAAAAAATTCCAAAAAATTGCCCAGTCGCGGCCCCCAGACCCTCGTCTGTGATACGTTTGGATTAAACTAGTTTGCTCACCACGTCTCTCAATTTAGACGATTTCGGAAATCTTTTTAACTTTGGGTTCATGTACCCTTTTTCTTAAGCAAAACCCAGGTTACATGCCGACCCAGGCCCCGGCTTCTGATCCTCCATTCTGCGGTATCTTTGTCCTGCAAAAAGTTCCTTTTTTCGAAAATGTTTGATGACGTCTTTACGTGTGATTTGCGGTTTGCCCCCCCATTTAAAAATCCTGGCTACGGCTTTGTACCTCGTAAATGTTTTTTATTTTTTCTTAACTTTAATCACATTTGATTGAAAAACAATCATTTCCAATCGTATTTGAATTGCGCTTGCGCTCAAAATTGCCAAAATATGTGCGGCGCAAGTGTCAGTGCAACCACCGCTAGAGATGGCGCGGATAACAAAAAATGCATCCGCATGCTGCGCTGTGTCCGCAAACCTTGTCCGCACGCTGCACCGCACCGCATACAAACACAACTAAGTTCACGCTGCACCGCATCGCAAGTTATGTATTCTTCAAATTTCCACAAACATCAGAAAAAAATTAGTTCTCTAGCTTACGACATAAAAAAATTGAGTTTGGGGCATCATTTTGGACGGTTTTTAGAGGGGTGGCCCTCTTTACCCATGTCAAACTATTTGTTTTTTTAAACATTTGCTGATAAAAGAAAATAATGCTTTAGCTCGAGCTAATCAAAAATTGACTTTGGGGGGTCTATTATGGGGCCCCTGGGGGGTGGTACCCCCAAAGTATGTCAAAGCATTTGTTGCTTAAATATCTACTGATATAAAAAAAAACTATCACCCTAGCTTGAGCAATCAAAAAAATTAATTTTAGAAGCTCCATATTGGGGGTTTTTGGAGGAGTGGCCCCAAAAAATTTTGGGAGACAAAATTGCTTTTGCAGCTTAGCAACTTTACACAAAAATTAGATATCAATGTGTTGTGGTTTAGGAAAAAAAAAGCACACAAGATTTTGAAAGGAAACAAAAAAAAAAAAACTCATCGTGGCCAAAAGTGGGTTGGTAGGGATAAAAAAGTATCTTAAGACATATAATAACCCTGTGAAATATTTTTTGTTCTATTTAAGCCGTTTTTGAATTAGACCGGTTTTTATACCAAATTTTCAAAGTGGTTTTCGGGTCTTAAAACCGAAGTCACGTGACTCATTGCCTCAAAATTTGGCACAAACATTTAACTTATCAATCTCAAACTGCTGTTAAAATTTCATACTGCTAGACCTCACTGTCCTCGAGTTATAAGTAAAAGTCTGAAACTTCGCACTCGTTAATTTTGAAAATGACCGAGTAAAAACAAAGGAACACGCGACGCGAGGTCAGTCGTTCTAATTATACTGCTTTTATCTGCCTTGTGTATGTTTTCTATCAGGTTTTCTAAACCTTGTTTTGGCAATCAAAAACAATCTACCAGTCTAACTGATGATTTATGAAACTACTGTTCCCGGCGCGTAGCCAGGATTTGGAAAAAGGGGGGGGGGCTATTTTGAAAGATTGAGAATTGTGCAAACGACCTTGACCCGAATTTTCATTGCTCTGGAATCAGTTTCTCACGGTTTGTCCGAAAATTGAGACAAAATTTCTCGGAAGGCTCGGAAATTCAAAGGTATTTTCCGCCCAAAATCAGGTGGTCTCCAAAAAAAAAAAAAAAAGGTCTACACCGAAATTGAGACTGGTTTTTCGGCCGAAATAGGAAATTCAAACGTTTTTTCCGCCCAAAATCAGGTGGTCTCAAAAAAAAAAAAAAAAAAAAAAGGTCTTCACCGAAATTTAGACTGATTTTTCGACCGAAATCGGAAATCCAAACGTTTCAGGGGGGGCTGTTTTCCTATGGGGGGGGCTATTTTCAATTTTTCACAAAAAATCGGCCTCAAAACCACCAAACACGTGCGATTTTGCATACTTCACAAGCCAATGGGGGGAACTCAAGCCCCCCCCCACCCCCCTCATGGCTACGCTACTGTACTGTACTAATCCTGAACCAATAGCCCAAGTACTGGTAGCCTATATGATGTGCTCTGCATTAGAGATGGCAACAGCGCAGCGTACGCGGTCGCGGGCTGTTGTTGGTGCACCGCGCCGCGCAGCGTGGCAACTGAAATCTGCATTACGTCACAGCGTCAGCGCAGCGCCGTGTACAATATTTTTTTTACAATTATTGCTGGTGATTTTCTCTTTATGAACAACAATAATTAGTCTGGATGTAACTATTATTTGAATTGAAGACAATGCATGCTACTAAAACAGTAAAAGGTGCCTTCGGTTCAAGTTTATTTTTTCAGAATTCGGAGCATCCTAGAATCGGCTATTTTGGCCACAAGAAACTTAGTTTTGATCGGCTGAACGTGTTTTTTGACTCCAACAGAAAGATTTTGGTTTCGGTAGGCTAGACTAGAAAAGGCTTACGATGTTCGGTGAGAAGATGAAACAAAGGCAGACAAATGTACGAGAAATATCTGGCTGTCACTAGTTTTGCGATATTGTTGACTTGATATTGTTATTTTTGTGCTTTCATTGTACCCGCTGTACTTTTCATGTGTATGTAACTATACAGACAGTACATCTACACGAAACAAATTGAGCTTTTTTTATTTTTATTTTTTTTATTTATATATTTTTTGATTTTTTATTTTTTTAAATTATTTTTTATTTTTTTTATTTTGAAAGTTCCATGACCAGGTTAAGTTTATGCCTGTAACTGTAAAGTGTTGCTGAAAGGTGCAGTTGACCTGGATGACTGCATGGTCTTATCGCTGTTTCTAGCCTGCGTACTTCTAAGCGTGTGGTGAAATAAACTTGACTTGACTTGAAATGTAGAAACAGGTTTGTGGGAAACAATCATCAGAGTAGAGGCACAAAACAAAGCCTAGCACACACCCACTCTGCACGCAGTAGGCCTATGGTATTGGAACAAGCCCAAGGCTAGACAACAGTTTCTACTACACATGCGCTTGCATTTCAGAGTGACAGAGTTAGTTCAGTGTAGCCTCTTCGTCAACAGGTCATGGCATCAAGAATTAGGCTTTCGGTCCAATGCTGTATGTCTGTAGCCTATCTCAGATCTCGTAAAACTAGGCTATGTAGTAGAGTACGAAAACTAGGCTACAAAATTTCCAATGACAGAATAGCCTACGTAGCAGCAACATTTATTCCACAATCAAACACACATGCAAACAACATAGGTATAGTTTCATACAAGTGTAGTAGCTTGTGACAGCATGCAGAGCACGTGATACCTTATAGGCCTATTTCGTTATTTGAGCATCTGGTTCAGGATTAGTACAGTAGTTGCATGAAATCATCAGGTAGACTGGTAGATTGTTTTTGATTGCCAATACATGGTGCAGAAAAACTGATAGAAAGCACACACAAGGCAGATTAAACCTGAAGGCCTATGCTGGTAATTGAACGACTGATCTCATGTTGCATGTTTTTTAGTTTTTACTCGGCCATTTTCAAAGTTAACGAGTGCGAATTTTCAGACTTTCACTTATAACTCGATAATGGTTTGGTCTAGCTACCTGGAATTTTGACAGCAGTTTGAGATTCATAAGTTGTTTGTGTGTGCCAAATTTCAAGGCAATGAGTCCCGTAACTTCAGGTTTAGGACCCGAAAACTACTTCAAAAGTTTGGTGTAAAAAGCGATCTTATTCAAAAACGGCTCAAGTACGGCAAAAAATATTTCACATCTGACATGGTTATATGCATAGGTGGGCACAAGTCCGTTAATCGTTAATCCGTTAATAACGAAGCTAACTTTTTCATTAACTCGTTAATCCGTTAAAAAGTTTTTTCATGTTAACGGACTAAATTAACTTCCGTTAAGTGCTGTTAACGGACTAAAGTAACTTCCGTTAAGTTCTGTTAACTTCCGTTAAGGTTTTTATCGTTAATATCTTGCAGCTTCGTTGTGCATTTGAACTTGTTTTTATCTTGAAATTAGATTAGACTGTAAAATGTATCTTTTAAAACACAAAAAGACCACCATAGCAATAAATATTTTCTTACAATCAGCTTAACAGCGTCAATACGTGTTCTAGAAGCGAGTGAATAAAACGAAATGTAAATTACACGCAAAATGTTAACGGATTAACGGACTTTATTGACTTCCGTTAATTAAAGCTGAAAATAACGGATTAACGTTAACGGAGGTGTGAAGTTTGTTAACGGACTAGTGGTTAACGAAGCTAACGTTTTGCATTAACTTGCCCACCTATGGTTATATGTCGTAAGATACTTTTTCATCACTACTAACACTTTTAGCCGCATTGAGTTTTTTTCTTTTTCCATTTTTTGCTTTCTAAATTTTGTGCAGTCTTCTTTTCCTAAACCACGCAGCATCGATATCTAATTTTTGTGTAAAGTTGTTGAGCTGCAAATGCAATTTTGTCTCCCGAAATTTTTTGAAGCTTCTCCCCAGAATCCCCCCTAAAGGGGCCCTAAAAAACTGATTTTTTTATTGCTCAAGCTAGGGTGATAGTTTTTTGTTTATATTGGTAGATATTTATGCAACAAATAGCTTGACATAGTATGGGGGTAACAACCCCCATGGGCCCCCAAATAAACTTCCCAAAAATTAGTTTTTTGAATGGTTCAAGCTAGGGCATTACTTTTTTTTTATAGAGGCAGTTGTTTAACAAACAAATATTTTGACATGGTTTGAGAGAGCAACCATTTTGAAAACTCTTCAAAATAATACCCCAAAAATCAATTTTTTTTATATGTCGTAAGCTAAAGAGCTAATTTTTTTCTGTTGTTAGTGGAAATTTAAAGGATATTTAACTTGCGGCACGGTGCAGCGTAAACTTAGTTGTGTTTGGATGCGGTGCGGTGCAGCATGCGGACAAGGTTTGCAGATGCAGTGCAGCATGCGGATGCATTTTTTGTTATCCGCGCCATCTCTACTCTGCATGCTGTCACAAGCTACTTCACTCATATTTAATTGTCTACCTTGATAAGAACAACATTGCTGCCTCCCAAAGTAAGCCTATAAATGGGTATTCAATATCGGGTAAACTACCGGTAGCTTACTTATCCATGAACCTAGAACCCTCTAATCATCTGCTACTTCCACGTAGGCTATTCTGTCATTGCAACTTTGTGTAGCTTAGTCTTCCTACTCAACCAGATACCAGACAAGCTACAGACATATAGATTTGAAAGACTAAATGCTTTATGCAATGACCTGTTGATAAATACTATAGGCTACACTAAACTAACTTTGTCACTCCGAAAAAAAAAATGAAAGCTTTGTACCAATACCATAGGCCTACTGCATACAGGGTGGGTATGCGGCTTGGCTATGTGACTCTGTTCTGATAATTGTTTACCACAAACCTGCTTCATCTACATTTTTTTGTCTGCCTTTGTTCCATCTCATTAAACATCTTAAACTTTTCCTAACCTAGCCTACCAAAACCAAAATCTTTTTGTTGGTGACAAAAAACATGTTCAGCCAATCAAAACTAAGTTTGTTGTAGCCAAAATAAACTATTTTAGGATGCTCCAAATTCTGCAAAAATAAACTTGAACCGAAGGCATCTTTTACTGTTTTAGTAGCCTAAACATATGTATTGTCAAAACATGATTTGCAGAGGTGGGCAGTACCGAATTACTTTTGTACCGATTTACAGAACCGAATTACTTTTTTTGTACCGGTACCGACCGGTACTTTTAAAAATAGTACCGGTACCAACTTACTTGTGCTTTTGCAAAATCGGTACTTTTTTCGGTACTTTTGATTTTATTTGTGGCAACCCTTCAGTTTTTTTAAGATTTTGCAAATTTAGTGCTTTCGTGATTCGTGACGTCGTGTAACGTGTGCAACTCTTTAACAGTTTCGCGTCGTTCGCGTGCAACGGATCTATATTGGATTGATGGTAGATCAGTGAGTTTGCGCGCAGGTAGGCTAGGCTACCATTCTTCACGCTTCACACGATTTACAAAGTGATTCAAAACAAAGTGATAGGCTCGCCTATTGCATGGGCTCAATTGAGATGTTATGCGTTAGGCCTGTAGCCTAGCCTTCATAGGCTGGCCTAGGCCTACTGATAGACTATCTCTGCTAGATCTAAGCAGTTGAAATTGACTGGTTGTGGTATGGCGGTATATGTAGGCTAGTATCAGGTAGCCGAAAGTATGCTATGGTTACCACCGTACCGGGTAGCCTACCGGTACCAGGCTGACAGCCGATTAGATCACGCTTGTCCTATCATGGTAATGGGGTAACAAGTTTGTAGCCTAGGCTATAAAGACTGACAGAGTCTAGCTTACTGAATATTGCTATAAGTGATTCACTAGGCCTACCGGTATTGATGATGCATAGCACTAGCAGATAGCAGACCTAACGTTGCAATAGGCCAAGTGCAGAACTGCAGATTGCTGTATGAATGAGGATAATAACAACGTAGTAGGCCTACCGTATTCTAGTACTGTAGAAGGCCTAACAGAACAATTTATTTACCACCGTTGCGATTTAAATACACAATATAAAGCTAGGCCTACCGACCAGTGTAAGCATTAAGCAGATAGCCTAAGCTAAGCCCAGTACCAACAGCAACGTCAGACTCGTAGCTAGTATACTTGTACCATAACCATGTTATTTGTTATGGCAAATCCAAACTGATGAAATACCTGTAGCCTACAGGTAGGCAGTAGACTAGCTTACAGTACCAATAGACTGGTAGCTAGTAGCCTTTACTTGTATCATTACCATGTTATGGCAAACACAATCTAATAAAATACGAGTAGGCCTACCGGCAGGCAGTAGCCCAGCTTACTAGGACTGCACGAGAGGTTCATTGGCTAGCAGTAGGCCCACCAGCAAGCCTTGGTACACAATTGTTGTGATTAGCCTATTGCAGATTACTGTATGTTCCGTGTTTCATAGGTAAATGATTAAGCCAGCTGATAAAGTGATAAGGTTTGTGAAAGACTTTAATTTATTGACTTGGTTTGTGATTGCCATGTGTCCTCTGACTCCTATTGCATTTCCATGGAAGTTCAAGTGTTAGTATCCTCTCCTTTTGAACTATCAGACTCTTCCGCATCGGAAGAAGAAATGCAACCAGTGGCGGATTTAGGGGGGGATGGGAGGGATGCATCCCCCCCACCAGCCTAAAAATAACGATTTTGGCCGAAAAATCAGCCTCTGTTTCGAATAATTCGGCTCCATTTCGGGATGCATTCCCCCCCACCGACCTAAACGTAACTAATCCGGCGAAAAATCAGTCTCAATTTTGGTGAAGACCTTTTTTTTTTTGGAGACCACCTGAATTTGGGCGAAAAAACGTTTGAATTTCCGATTTCGGCCGAAAAATCACTCTCAATTTTGGTGAAGACATCCGAATTTTTGAGGTTTTGTGCTTCAAATCCCCCCCACCAAAATTTTCTGGATCCGCCACTGAATGCAACCTACTAGTGCTACTACAAGTCCAAGCAATCCTTCTGTTACAGTTAACCCATGGCCATTTCTTGAAAATTTTTTTCAATGTGTGGAAGAAAAGGGACCAAATAATTTAGTGTTTCAATGCCAATTATGTAAGCCGACCATAAAAAAATTTTCAACTAGCAAGAGATCGCAAAATAATTTGAAGAAACACATCATGCGTTTGCACCCGAACAAGAAGAAAGAATACCAAGATGCTTTGGACAACTCCAGAAAAAGAAAATCTACCAATGAAGCTTGTGAACCCTCTGCAAAAAAGGCTACTACTACTGGTAATCAAGGGCAAACCAGGCAAACAAAAATTACAGATATGACCAACAAATCCAAACAAAATGATTATGAACAGAAAGTAAGTTAAGTTAGAGTTTCAGTTGTTTGTTTAATGTTAGTCTTACCAATGTTACCTGGTTACCATAGGAGACAAAAAAATGACCATGCAGCCTTTGGATTGATATGCTACCTCTTTAGGTGGAAGATTCACGCAAGTCTACCAGTACCTGTACCACTGTACTGGTTCAATTGTTATGTCTTCTGGTATGACTCGACAAGAGAGTCTTTCGACTGCAAGGCAGATGCTCTAACTGACTGAGATTGTACCTTAGTTACTGTAGTCCTTAATTTAACTATTATTTGCAAAATTATTGATTTGAGTAGGTGCTACTATTTGCAAAAATGTGTAGTAGAAACAGATAAAGTACAATCTAGATTAATTGTGACTGCTTATTTCTGTGTTTTATCCAACATTTCATTACAAAAAGTCTGAAGTGTTAAGTAGTGCCTAATGGTTATGATGACAGCTTTGGTACAATGGCCATGTTATCAGTACCTAAGATCTGACTCACAAGTCATAATTTTGCTGATTGTCGAGATTTTGATTTATTCTACCCAACAGCAATAGCCTGTTGGTGTTCATCGAAAGGATATTGGAACGTAAAGTGATGCAGTGTTTTGAAGAATTTAGTAACAAATAATATTTAAGCCCTTCGTAAATTGGCGATGCGCATCAGATACTGTGGTAGGCAGCAATGTGAACAACATTAAAAGCCAGTAGCTTTCAAATATATTCTCACTGTATTTATTTGAATTGTGTTACAAAGAGTTAGTGATTTTAATCTTAACAATGGCTGTGCTTGGTCTGATTTGGCCAACAGAGAATTTTAAAAACCCTCCTCTAAAGACAAGCACATACAACCATACCAGTTGGTTGGTAAGGAACATCCGTGATGAAAAGTTTGTCCTATCGAGTACCAGCAGCCTTGATCATAAAACAAATCCAAAGATATATATGCTACATTTGTAGCCTATTGTACGCTGAATAATGCATGTCTGTATTCTATGGTCAGTTGCTAATATGTTGCTTATGTAGGTTGTTTCTTTGTTTGTTGAAAACATGCTGCCATTCCATGTAATAGAGTCAGATTCTTTTGCTTCATTTGCTGGATTGATATCTGGGGTGAAGATGATATCACGAAGAACTTTGACACGACGAATTGAAACTAGGTACGGTAAATAAAATTAATCAGTTAACGAGTATTGTGTAACTGATGTACACTAAACATATGTAGGTAATAGGAGATATCGCCAGATCAAGCTCACATAAAAAATTAAAAATTTAAAACTTCACTACTGCCTGTTCCAGAAACATGCAGTAGTGAGGTTTTAAATTTTCAAACTTTTAACTTTTTATGTGAGCTTGATCTGACAAATGACGATATCTTGTTAAGCTCTGACTCAATAGTCATTGAGTACTTTTTCAATCAAAGATACCCAAGTTCAATATACGTAGGTAATAGAATATGTTGTATACCAGTTCTGTACAAATATATATTGTACATAGTGCTATGAACTCATTAGTACGATTTCTTATTCTATTACCAATATATATGTGCAGCCCAATATTCTGTTAATCTGTGATCAACAACCAAAGTGTCATTTAACGCATAATTTTCAATCAGCTTGAAATGGTTGGTTAAAATGGAGGGTCTCCTGCTCATTTCATGCCACGTAAAGAGGCTTAAAGTTACCGGATAGGTTACTTATTTTAGCAATGCAAAAAAGTCATCTTTTACCATACAATAATGCAAAATTTATTAGTGATACCATATCATCATCATTGGAACGACCGACGCTTGCGTCGCGTGTTCCTTTGTTTTTACTCGGCCATTTTCTAACTAATGAGTGCGAGATTTCAGACTTTTGCTTATAACTCGAGAACCGTTTGGTCTAACTACATGAAATTTTGACAGCAGTTTGAGATTAATGAGTTTTATGTTTGTACCAAATTTCGAGGCAATCGGTCACGTGACTTCGGGTTTATGACCCGAAAGTTTGGCGTAAAAAGCGGTCTAAGTCAAAAACGGCTTAAGTACGGCAAAAAATATTTCTCATGGTTATATGTCTTAAGATATCCTTTCATCCCTACCAACCCACTTTCGGCCGCGATGAGGTTTTTTTCTTATTTTTTTCCTTTTTTCCTTTTTTTTTCCTTTTTTTTCTTCCTAAATCTTGTACGCTCGAGTTCTCCTAAACCACAAAACATAGAAATCTAATTTTTGTGTGAAGTTGTTGAGGTACATACGCAATTGTGTCTCCTGAAATTTTTTTGGGGCAACTCCCCCGGGAACCCCCCCAAAATGGGGCCCCAAAAAATCAATTTTTTTAACGGCTCAAGCTAGGGTGCCAGTTTTTTTGGATATCAGTAGATATTTGAGAGACAAATATTTTGACATAATTTGGGGGTACCACCCCCCCGGGGACCCCCCAAATGGACCCCCCCAAAAACAAATTTTTTTAACCATATAACCTAGGGTGCCATTTTTCTTTGATATCAGTAGATATTTAAGAGAGAAATATTTAGACATGATTTGGGGGTACCACCCCCCCGGGAACCCCCCCAAAATGGGGCCCCAAAAAATCAAATTTTTGAACGGCTCAAGCTAGGGTGCCAGTTTTTTTGGATATCAGTAGATATTTGAGAGACAAATATTTTGACATAATTTGGGGGTACCACCCCCCCAAATGGACCCCCAAAAACAAATTTTTTAACCATTTAACCTAGGGTGCCATTTTTTTTGATATCAGTAGATATTTAAGAGAGAAATATTTTGACATGGTTTGGGGGTACCACCCCCCCGGGAACCCCCCCAAAAAATCAAATTTTTGAACGGTTCAACCTAGGGTGCCATTTTTTTTTGTTATCAGTAGATATTTGAGAGACAAATATTTTGACATAATTTGGGGGTACCACCCCTTCGGGGACCTCCCCAAATGGACCCCCCAAAAATAAATTTTTTAACGATTTAACCTAGGGTGCCATTTTTCTTTGATATCAGTAGATATTTAAGAGAAAAATATTTTGACATAATTTGGGGGTACCACCCCCCCGGGGACCCCCCCAAATGGACCCCCCAAAAGCAAGTTTTTTAACCATTTAACCTAGGGTGCCATTTTTCTTTGATATCAGTAGATATTTAAGAGAAAAATATTTTGACATGATTTGGGGGTACCACCCCCCGGGGACTCCCCCAAAATGGGGCCCCAAAAAATCAAATTTTTGAACGGCTCAACCTAGGGTGCCAGTTTTTTCTGTTATCAGTAGATATTTAAGAGACAAATATTTTAACATAATTTGGGGGTACCACCCCTTCGGGGACCCCCCAAAAATAAATTTTTTTAACGATTTAACCTAGGGCGCCAGTTTTTTTTTGATATCAGTAGATATTTAAGAGATAAATATTTTGACATGTTTGGGGTACCACCCCCCTGGGGATCCCCCAAATGGACCCCCAAAAATGAATTTTTTAATGGGTTAACCTAGGGTGCCAGTTTTTTTTTGATATCAGTAGACACTTAAGAGATAAAAATTTTGACATGATTTGGAGGTACCACTCCCCCGGGGACCCCCCCAAAATGGACCCCCAAAAATAATTTTTTTTATTGGTTTAACTAGGGTGCCAGTTTTTTTTTTGATATCAATAGATATTTAGGAGACAAATATTTTGACATGGTTTGGGGTACCACTTTCCTTGGGACCCCTTCAAATGGATCCCCCAAAATCAATTTTTTGAATGGCTCAAGCTAGGACGTTAATTTTTTTTTTATACCAGCAGATGTTTAAGAGACAAATATTTTGACATAGTTCCAATGGCTTATGCTTGAATACGATGTTTTTTTGTTTTTTTATTATTATCAGTCGCTATGTTGTCGATAAAATAACGCATGTGCATTGTACAAGTTAATCAGGTTTAGTTACTCAGGTTTAATCACCTTCACAGGTTTAGACAAGACAAACTATGGAAAAGGTTACTGGAAACTGGGAAGACAGTGTACAAGTTGTCGATAAAATATATATTTTGACAATGTTTGAAATTCCAAACCCTCTTGGGTATCCAAGAAGATAGGAGGGTTGGGGGCTACACTCCCCTTAGCCAAGACACCGAAAAACTTTAACCAAAAATACAACTGTTTACATAATACATATGTCTTGAA
>CAWYPQ010000254.1:0-32020 GCA_963965965.1 Trididemnum nubilum | reverse complement strand
CGCCTGCCTCCTACAATATTTCAGCGGTAAATAATAATCTACTAGAAGATTTTTCTTAAAAGAAGGTTGATTTGTAATGAAAATAAGCAGTTTAGGATTACATGTACGACCAGGAAGCCCAGGCTCCCTCAATTCAAATACAATAATTTGTTCAATGAGCATTTCCTCTGGCTAATTTTTTTCAAAGGTATTTTTTTGCTTAATAACTGGCGAGGTGGAGGTGCATTCTAGTTCAAAAATGGTACAATAGATAGTTAATTGGCTACATCTACTAACCATATTATTGCCTGGGTCGGATCTACATTGCACAGGGCCCTGGCTCTAGGAGAATTTCGCAAAATAAAGAAATGCAACCATTTGAGCGCGGGGCTCTCGCACTGCAAGCCATACGGTAAATCCGACCCTTGTTATTTATTACATTACGTTCATATAAAAGTTAGATGAGAACCTGAGGTAGAATCTTTTAGAACCAAAACCCTTAATTTCACCGGGGTTATACATTCAAATTTGTTGGAAAAAAATTAAATTGAGGAAGCCCGAGCCCCCTGGTTATCAATATTATTGCTAATTACTGTTTTACCCGTGTACTGTTGTACGCGAAGATGCTGAAAGAGACTGAAACTGAAGAAACAATAGGCTTTTTTGCCACATTTTTATCATTGGTGGCATTTATTGGGGGAAGGTACGGCCACATGCCCACCCTCTGGCTCCACGTATGGCTTCGCCTCACCTGCGTCACTAGGGGTTGAAAGATTACTCATATAAAGGTGGAGAAAGTATGAAGTTGTTCTCGAATGTAATAAGATAGTAAGACGTGATGTCTCTGTAAACTATATTCTGCCTATTTCACTTTAAGAATAATTTATTTATGAATAAATTTAACTCAAAGTCAAATAGTTTGAAGTAAAAGTTTATTTCTGAAAAGATTTATCACAAAAAAAAAGACATGAGTTAAATATGCATAAATGCCTCCCCCGTGCGAAATAGGATTGAAGTAAATTGGAACTGCTGAACGAAATTGACGCTAAAATTGACAGTTTTAACAATCGACTAACCTAAACTCTTCTGCACTTTAACATTATTATACTCTACAGTCACAAGCATTTTAATACTATGCACAATTTTCCTCTATTTTTTGCTTTTTGTACGACGTACAGAAACTTGACGTGAAACCTGCATTTTTTACTTGGAGTAGGCGGATGATATTTTTATCACCTCCTTCTCGGTTTTTTTGTGATAAATCTTTTCAACAAAAGCATTTTTATTTCAAATCAAATTAACTTTGAGTCAAACTTCATCACAAATACGTCCTGAAAATTTGAAGATGCCAAGGTTACAGAAAGTTTCATAATTTTGAGGTTTCCCAAAGTCGCTGTCGGAAGTTTGAGCATTTTTTTGCCACAATTTAACTAAAATGACGTCAAAAGGTGTTTTCATGATGTAAATACTTTGAATTAAGCATTTTATGACTTTGTATTAAAAACCAAACGAGTAAACAAAATTTGAACCGCCTGTGACGTCATCGCAAAAATGACGACATTTTTCAAAAATATGATCGTGTCGTCACAATGATGATGTCATCAACTATGTCGCGATATTAATACTTGGCTAGATTACAATCTTAATCTCAAAATAGTTTATGTCGACTAAGAAAAGAGAGCGACTAAGATGTTAATTGACGAATCGAAAATGGAAGTTGGTTGTTCCGTTAGCTTTTTGAATTGCGAAAAGCAGCAAACCAATCTTAAATTAAGACGTTTACATTTAAGATTGAAAAGAAAACAAAATCTTTTCGACCAAAATGTTCTACTAAAACTTGTCGCGATCGACCAATTCAGATCGCACACTACGGCTGAGGGTATCCATTATCTTTACATTTCGAAAATTTTCACCTCTAAACCTTTTTAATGGTTCCATTTCGTGAAAAAATGATATGTATAAAGTTTTAAACTTTTAAAATGAAGTATAGAGGTGGCGCATTAGTTTGGATGAGTATTTTTAAATCCTATGCAGGAATAACATAAACAACAGAGTTTTATTATTTCATTGTGACCTTAACATGCATAACAATAGCGTTTATTAAAATCTTCTGAGAGTTAACTTGGGAACTGCTGTGACGTATTGATTATGACATACAGTAATTACATGTAGTTTTCAGGGCTTGTATCATCAAACAGTTTTTCAAAAAAGCAGCTTTGTTACCTAAAATGGCTATTGGCTAGTCTTCTGTAGTATCGTACAGAGGATTTAATTTGCTTGGGCTGTCAGATCGTAACGTAGGTTTGACTACAAAATGTGCCATGGTGAAAGTTTCAAAGAATGTCGTAGAAGAAGAACCACTGTCACAAACTCGAATGGATATGAACAACACAAAAAACAAAACACTTATTGAGTGCGTTAACAAAAACAGTGGAAGATTGATATGTCTGACCAACCAATTAGAAATTCTCCACAGAGCTGCCATCAAGGTTTTTAGTTGATGCCCTCTTCCACCGCTATCCCATTGCTTCTCATTGAGACCAAACTTCCCCTGTTGAGAACTACTTTGAATTTTTTTGAATATTAATTTTTTGAACTTTGAATACCAAGCACTTTCATGCTTTGCACGTGATGTGCGCCTTCTCTAAGAAGCACTTAAATCTCAGCGTCATTGGCTCAAAATCAGTGATCAGCCGGTTAAAGAAGAAACCCCGTCCTGGTGATCATATTGTTTAACCACAAAAAGAAAACCTTCTATCCTTGCGCAAACCATTAGTTACACTGGTCAACGTTTTAAAATTTTTTTTCAGAAGTTAAGGATTTTTTAACTGTTTCTCGACTGCTTTTTTGTGCTGATTCCAAATTTGTAATCAGTTTTTTCTATCTGGTCAAGTTCTCTTGCCATAGTCACTTGAATTTTTTAATACGGATATATAAAGCAAAATAGCTGTGAAAAGAAATAGCTTTAACTGTTTTGGCAGTCTAGTGCAAATTGAAATTTTTTTATGTACTGATCTCATTTTTTTGCATGTCATTGCACTGTTAAACGATCTTATAATAGATAACTATAAGAAAGATATTAAAAGCTATAGTCGTTTTTAAAAAATACATGACACTGTAACAGCAATAAAAAATGACAGTTACAACTCACAAGCAATCAAAATTAACAGTAAACATCAGTTGAGATTTCGGCTTTGGCAGATATAAAGGGACGTTTCAAAACTTTTCTTTTGTGTTGTGGGGGAGGAATATCTCGCTTAAGACACCAACAATAATCTGACAGCATATTAATATCCCATCGTCCTTGGTATCTTTCCTCCATCAAGCAAATAGCTTGGTGGAACTTTTCGCCTTACTCCTCACTATAGTCTCCTCAGTTATCAGGAAAGTAGCCAAGGTGAGAGTTCAGGAAGTGCATTTTAATGGACTTTCTTGCACCTAACGCTTGGAAGTTTTGCATTAACTCTTGAATACTATCCTCGCAGTCTTGGTTTCGATGCTTACCAAGGAAGTTTGTGATGACATTTTTGAAAGGTAACCATGCTATTTTTCCGTTGCTAGTTAAAACTTTATCAAAAGTCGAATCTTTCAAAAGTTCACGAACTTGAGGTCCATCAAATACCCCTGCTCGCAGTTTGGCGTCACTCACGTACTGAAATTTGGTTTGGATAAATTGGAAAGATGGGCCGTCTTTATTCAAATATTTAACAAAATTCTTCATAAGTCCTAATTATATATGGAGAGGAGGAAGCAGAATATTTCTCGGATTAACCAGCGAATCTGCTTTTATGTTGTGTACACCAGGTGTCAAAGTATTTCTGGCTGGCCAGTCCCTTTGCAAATAATGTCGATCATCAGATCGGGAGTCCCACAAGCGCAATTAAAAAACATGGAACCTTAGTGTAGCCTCCTTGAAGTCCAAGTAGGGTAGCTATTATTTTCAAGTCACCACGTAGCTTGCACTGGTCAAGATCAAAGCTCAAGTCTTCCAGTAGGTGCTTCATGTCTACTTAGTACTCATTTAACTCAACTGAATGAGCAAGTGGTACTGAAGCAAGTTTATTGCCGATGTGTAAGAGTACAGCTTTCATGCTTTTAACAGAAGAATCCAAAAATAACCTCCATTCTGTAGCAACATATTGTGTTTCTAAAGCCTTCACAAGCCCACCAACATCGTTGCAATATATAAGAGATCGTTCTTCATCCCGTGTAAACTACTGCATAAACTCTTCGTCTTGATTACGGTACTAATAAAATGTCGTTTCTCGAGCTGATACATTGTGCTCTCGCAGTCGCGATCCGAGGAGCTGAGCTGATTCTTTTGACAAGTTTAAATCTCTTGTTAAATCATTTAACTTGGCTTGTGAGAAGAGTTTTGGTTGTTTGCTACGTGAGGCACCACAACTTTGTTGAGCCCATAGATCGTGATTGCTCTCATCCTCTGTATTTGTGGACAATCAAGAATAAAATTTGGCGAAGTCTCTCGAAGGTCCTGGAACAGGAATTCCTGGTTCATGTACAACTGGTTTAATAGCAGATTGTACATTCGCATATTCCGCAGAATGCTTGTTTTAGACTGTGCTGTCATACATTAGCTGATGCATAATTTTAAGCAACCCGTAAATTCAATCTTACTGTATTTTACAATATTGTAAATGTTACGGAACTGCCTATTTACAATCACATTGTGCCGAACAAACACGTGCAAAGACACAGATAGTACCGCTTACACGGTAATCAATCAACATTTAGTGGTTAAGAAGACAACAGAGTGCCCAGAAACCGAGAAAAGTGAACTACGGGTCATCCCTAGACAATGTAATATCAGCAATGCTACGCAAAGCATGCTGTATTAATATCTTGAAAAAGCTGTTTCTCTTCAAAAAGAAAAAATGTATTTGCAGAAAAACTACTTGACACAGCAAAACGACTTGCATGTTTGAAATCAGCAGCAAAAATTACACCAGAATCAACTAACAGTATAATAACATCAAAAGTTTCGCAGACCAGTGTTATATGTCTGCCAATTTCCTTTGGACTCCAATCAAGTTAACAGTATTATCTTGCAAACCTAACTGCAGTTACCTTATGGCTCATCTCAGCACCATGAATAAGTCAAAAATCAATTACTCTCCTTCCTTCAGACACGTATTCATCGGCCGTTAATTTTTTCTCTTTCCTCATTAGACGGGTGGCACTAGAGTGTATGCCATATTATGCAATTGCAATACCTTCAATTCTTTTTCTCGGCTGGACCAATTGCCTTCAGTTTCACAGCTGAAACCCATTCCCTGGAGCACGGGCTTGCATGGTGTAACAATCACACGCGACTTGCCACTTTCAGTAAGTCCTATCACCGACTCCCAATCGGCTCTTTTTCTACTTTCAAAGACCCCCTAATATCTCTGGTCAAGACCCCTCTAAAAAGTTTGGTTTTATGTCTCCTCATTTTCCAGTAATGTCAATTTCAACTTGCAATGGTTTCCGGTCATGCTGGTATCCCTGGAAATAAGCGTACTGATTCTCTTCCCAAAGCTAGAACCTCCCTGGTTACTGCGATGGTCCCTTATTCCTCTCCCGAGCTATTACCCAAACTCGTTACACCTAGTGTCATAAATAACGACGTCACATTTTCACATTTCTCCTCCTATCCCAACTGTCTCATTCCTACCATTTCTCTGTCGAAATGGTTCTCTCCCACCCCATATGCTTTGAGCTTTCCGCCTTCGCTTCCAAGCTCAAAGCCTCTTACAATTGTTGCAAGTCAGTCGTATGGCAACTTTTCCTCCAGCGCCGGTGGACACCTTCTACATAACCTTAATCACCTTTTTCTTCACTATCTTGCCTCTGAGCCTCTATGCAAATCTATCTTTGGCTCTGCAGCCTGTACCCTGGAGTGTGTCTCAACTGTAGGGTCTCTGCGAAGCTCTGATGTCTCTTCATCCCTTAGAAGGGGTTAGGTGGCACCACCCCTCAATCAAGCCGCTTCAAAAATAAAAGCAATGCAATATGCTTTACAGATTGTTGAAAATAACCAGGCCATACTTCGGAATACGAAGAAATCTACTCTTCCGCAGCAATAACTTTCTGTAAACATGACTACAGTACTAATCAGAAAAACTCCTATAAGCATAAATTGGTGTTTGCTAAGCCAACTTTGAGATCACTGCGCCACCTCTAAACAACAAAATTTTGGAACAAAACTTTTTATGAGGCAGTTTTTGGTGCAATGGAAACTTTTGAGAGAGTCAGACTCACACAAATGTGTATTTTAAAATTTGATCCCAAATAAGGGACACCCTACTTCAGCTACACACGCCAATCACACATACACAATACCGGCTTAACTAACTACGGAAGTAATATATCGAACATTACAACTATTACAATCCAGGATTTATTAGAACGAATGGAATAAAAACAACAAAAACGCCTGTTTATACTAAAGCAAAAGCTTTTGAATATTCCAAAAAATTGGTATTACGTCACAATAAAAAAAGTATACAAGCTTATGATAACAAATTGCAACGTAATTATGACGTCACAAACTTTAAGTCAAAATACAGCTATTAATAAGTCGTAAACAACCAAGTAGTCTGGTGACTAGAAGATTGTAGAACATACTGGAAAAGAATTATCTCGAACATTCCACATTAAAAAGGCGGAAAATTTAGTAAAGCAGTCACGACTACGTTAAAGAAGGCAAATAACTTGGGCATTCAAAGTTAGTATATGTGAAAAACTCAAAACCAGCTTTTTAAAGAAATGTCAGTGAACATTAACTCGCTTGCCAAATTTGATGTATCCATGTCTTTTGGTTTAGGAGTTAGATAGAGGAAGCATTTTGTGCCCCCCTCAGCGTAAAACTCATTGGTCAAATATCCCTTGCGAAATAGGGTTAAAGTTGTTTTGTAAAGGTAATATTTATGAAACTTGCATAAAAATCTTCATGCTTCTCCACAATTTTGTGAAAATTAGTCTTCACTAATATCTTTCAACTAAGACTTAGTACAAATGTTTAATTGTTTCTAATAAAAACTCACCTTCCCCTATTACTTCATCGGAATTTTCTATCAAACTGAGAATAAAATGTTTTTTTGCCGGATTGTCAATCTGCAAATTTAAGATGTAGTAGTAATATGAAAAAATTAAAAGTAAAGTGCGGTGCTAGTAGGCTACTACTATGCTGTATTTTTATTTGTTGATTTATATCAATCGGACACAAGAAAGCCCCAGATTGACGTCATCATCAAAAAAGCGTAATTATTTATTGCTAATTATTTTTGAAAGTTTTTAATGATTTTTTTTATTTTTTCGAGCTGCTGAAAAACATTTCCTCTTTTTAAAGCACAGAAACTCTGCAAAAACAAATTAGCTTTTAAAATAATTACTATTTACCATATTCCTTCCTCTTATCAAAATTTTACGTCTATTGCAGCTTCTCGAAACCATAACACGAAAATTATGTGTTTTAGACTACCAATAACTACTACTGTAATTCTGGAATCTACAAGCTTTTACAGTAAAATCATTACTACGGTACTACATAAAATTGCAATTTTACCTCAGGTAAACAAAACGGTAGATTTATTATTTTCTTGAGAAATTCATGTCCATTTATTGTTGTTGTTTTTTTGTCGTCTTCTTGCAAAGAAAAGCAATTTATGGCAACTCTTGAATCAATTGCGATGATGCAGATGAATGGTGAGTTACTATCACTCAGCAAGATATTCACAGCTTCTAAAACCGATCTCACCTGTGGTAAATGAAAATATTATTCTAATTTTTTTTGCATAGTGAGTCAATTCAAACCTACAGTAAAATTATGAGATACGGTAATGTCTCTTTGCAAAAAATTCCCATTTTGTACCATATTATATAAGTACAGATTTGTCATCAAACAGTAAAACGTCGTCACTAGAAATTTTGATGACATCATCACATTGACAGAGTTTGTCACGAAAAATCATAACCCCATGAATATTTTAAGCACAAAATTTAACACTTAGTGCAGTGGTTCTTAACCATTTTTTTGTTGTTACCCCAAGAATTTTTTAATGGACATCAATTATCCCTTTTCAAAAAAAGATCACCTAATATAGCTTTCAATCCAAAAAAAAAAAAAACGTAGAAAAGCAAGATCACTATTGATTATACATTCAAAGGTTCATTTCAAATGCAGTTAATGGGAAGATTAATACTGCTTCAGGCCCGGCACCAGAGTAGCGTGACTTGAAGGGGGGGTGCAGAAAAAATATTTTGGGGGGACAGATAAACATTACGGGAAAAAAGACCAAAAAAAAGGTTTTCATCCTGGCCATTTACATTCTTTCAGGGCACAAGTCTCAATCGGGAGGGCTCGTTCATTGCCTAACTGGGCACGGCGGAATCTACTGGTGCGGATCTCGCTTCCCGCTTCTTGCTCATTCGAGGGTGAAGACAAAAAACGATCTTCGTCGTGAAATCTTAGGCTTTGTCTTGGTGTTCACTCTAGTTTTCCGTCCTGAAACGAAACTTTACTCACGCTTGGGAGAGGACAGACCCAAAAATGAACTCCAGTGGGATCGGGCTGATTGCTCTCTTTCGGGGCACAGTCCTCGTTTGGGGGGCACACTTCTCGCTTGGGGGGAACAAGCAATAATTTGGGGGCCGGGCTTTACTGCTTTTTAGCTATTAAGTGTGCAAATCTACGTTGAGTGCAGGAGAGACAACATTGCATATCATCATCAATCTTAAACCTGTTTCGACATTTTGTCTTTTTAGACACCATTGCTGAAAATCCAACTTCATAATAATATGTTGAAGGAAATTGAATCAAAAGTTCAGAGCTCTTTTCGAAAGGATGGGATATTTTTTTTGAAGGCCAGCGCAAAAATTTCCTATATCCATCCCAGTAAGTCAGTCTTAAGACTCGAATTTTCGTGCAGTCGAAAAAACTCTACTTTTGCCGCCATATCATTATCACAGATAGAGCTTTCTTCAACAGAGAATGGTTTGATAAACTATAAAAAATTATGTCGCTCTTCAATTCCAGGAAAATATCGATTAATTGTGATATTTGATGCGTTCAGGTGGCTAGATATGTCTTGAGTGAAGCTGCAGTTCATATTTGGATCAGATTGCAAATGCATTGTCAAATCAGAAAACATACTTGTGTTGCCTATTACTGCCAATGTTTCAAACAGCTCCGCTTAACGTTTTACAGCTGCAAATTTGTAGTGTGTCATATGCAACCATTAAAACCTCCTTGCAGAGTTAAATTATGAGAATTCACTTCCGAGAAAAAATCCCCCAAGTAAGCCACCTTAAGCTAAAAGTCATTGCTTTTCATTTGGTTGTTCATATCTACTCCTTTCGCAGATCGTTCATTTTCAACAAAAATAGCCGCTTCTTCTCGCAGTTGGAGCAAACAGTTCAAGACTACGGCGAGATAAACACCTTACCTCTGTATGCAGCAAAAAAACTTCTTCATAAAACAAAAAAAATCAGACCCAACTTCTTCACAAAACGCTGCAAATAGCCTTGGTGTTGTTGCATTTGCAGAAATATGGTTTGCGACTTCACTACATCTTGTAACACTTCTTAATGTCCAAAAGGGAGAGTTTTTATGGCTAAAGCAAAGCCATGGATCACACTATGAGTAAATGATACATGAGGAGCAACACTAGTAACTAATCAGCGTTCCCTCTAAGCTGTGCGCGTGTGCACGCGCACACATATTTCAGAGACTGTGCATACGCATAAATTTGCTGCGCAGAGACATATTGTTGCTCAGACATACTGTTGTTGATCATAAAATTACAATAATAAGACAGACAATAAACTTTTCGGTCACAAAAATCGCTGCAATTTAGGCTGAAGACCTTTTTTTTTTTTTTATTTGGTCTTCACGTAATTTCGGACACAAAAACCGCTTAAATTCTGGGTGAATTTCTAGAAAAAGTGCGCACACGCCAAAACTTCTGCGCACAAAAACCACAAAAAATTAGAGAGAACATTGTAACTAACCCTTTGAAACCAGACCTGTAATTAATCAAAAAAGGAGCACCATTTGCACAGATGCCAAAAAGTTGTTTCCAATCAAGAACTTGCTTTTCAAAAAATCTTTTACAATTTTGAACTCATCTTTTCCTCTACATGTCGTTGAAAGTGGTTCACAAAATACGCATCGTACTTGTACGTTGTTTAGGATAGACCACCAATTGGGCACAGGATGAAACATTAGTGGATTCGTCCAATTGCAACGATAATAGAAAGCTGGACTTAATCTCTTCCACCACTTGGAACAAAATATCTTTTTTTTTGTTTTCAAAAAAAAAAAAAATCATTTCAGAAATGCATTTTTGACAGTGTTGTTGGAGAACGAGATTTCTTTTAACTTATTGTTTTTTTCCCTCCCAGTACTAGGGTAGTTGCTTAAACGATGCAGATCGTTATGGGTTCCTCGCCGATTGTGCGTGGCTTTATTGCCTGAGCAATGCGGAAGGCGATGCGATATGACGCTTCTAATATTTGTTTGTTTTGGTTTGCCTACATTCTTCCAGAATCGAGGCGACAATTTTTCAAAAGCTCAGATTTTTGCTTAAAGTAGTCAGCTGATTTACCTACTAATTTACCATAGAAGACTCAAAATGTTGTTTCAATTTGCCTGGTTTCATACGTTCCTGAGTTAGAACTTTATAACAAATCACACACTGTGGCTTTTCAATAGAATTTTCAATAACACTCTTAAAGCCAAAGTTCAGAAAAGCCCTTTTGTATCTTCGTTTTTTGAGAGGCATTTTAATAATTTTTATGGTTAAATTAGCCTTGCTACTGCAACAGTAATAATCGCTATCTCATGCCTATGATGCCTGTCACTAACTAGACTATGATGTTAATTGCCTACGAAACAGATATTTATGAGAAACTCTACTTCCAGTATTACACTATGATATCACATATAGAATGGTTATGAGTAAAACATATTAAAAGTTTTAGAGCATAAGCGCACGATAACGTTGCCATCAAAGTTACTTCTTTCTTTATTTTGAAAATTTATACTACCCCTTTTAAAATGCCAAATTACCCCTTTGGGGGTAATCACCCTCAAGTTAAGAACCACTCGCAGCAAACATGCAAAATCGTTCCAAAGTTGGACATATGTTGGAAGGATTGGCAAAACGTTGGAAATTTTGCCAATGTTTTTCTAACATGTTTGTAGCAGCATTATATGTAGTAATTAGTAGAGTTTTTCCAAATTTTTTACGCTTCTTTTTTCACTCTGGCATATTTTCTTTTGTTTAGATATCTTATTTTGCCTTAAATGCAAGTTTGTAATTGCAATTCCACCAACGTTGGTGGAATGTTGGGCCAACATCAACTTCCAACATCGGCATCATGCATTTCAACCAATGTTGGCCAACATCGGTTGCCGAGCGTTTGCGAACATTGGTTCCGTATTCCATTATTCTACCCGATGTTGGGCAATGTTGAATGCCAAAGAACGTCGTATAGGTGGGTGCAAGTTCTACGTATACCCACTAACCTACAATTTTTTTTATCAATGTATTTAGTACATTCTGAAAGTGCGTAATGGTATATAAACAATGACTAGACTCTCTCAATTGTTGTCACCAGGAATATAAATTAAATCAAGTTTATTAGCTCAACTGGTTTGGCAGAAAACTTTTTTGCCAACGTTTCGATAGGCTATGCTCATGGCATGTACTACCTATCTTCGTCAGGGCTAGAATGCAAAGTTAAAAACAAGCATACGATAGATGCGAAAAATTACGTCACGAATGAATCATACGTTAACGCAAAAATCATAACAAATTGGAAGTAAAAAACTGACAGATTGGCGGAGCGTGAAAAAATATAATATTACGTCATGTGGTTTGAAGTAGAGTTGCCGAATAAATGCTAGGGAACTTGTCATTTTGCTTATCGTTCATAGTGTTTGGGATTTGGTTACTGAAATACGACTCGATAAAACGGCGTTTTGTGAAGTCAAGTTCGAAATCTAGAATTTTTGCGTTGGTCCAATTCTTGGAATTATCGTTGTCAAAAACATGCTTAGTTAGTGCTGACTTATCGAATCGTAGGTGCCGAATGTCTGCTAAGTGTTCTTTTCTGCGGATGGAAAAACTGCGTTTTGTTTCGCCAATGTATGAGAATCATAGTCATGGCATGGAATTTGATGTACTACTCCTTGTCGCATATTAGGGTCCACTGAGTCTTTGTGATGAGCGAGTTTCTTGTCAATAGTGTTGCACCGTTTTAATATGGTTTTAACATTATGGTTGGACAAACAACGCCGTATTTTTTCTGTCAATCCAGGGTAGTATGGTATAATGGCAAAGACTTTGAATTGTTGTTCTGTGCGGTTTGAAGGTTTCTTGATGAGGGTCGTGTTTGGGTGCGAGTTCAATTTTAAAGTGTTTTTTACGTGCTTGATTTCATCTTGACGGTTTTTCGAGGTAGAGCAAAGAACATTGGCCCGGTCAATTAGTGATCATACAAGGGATTGTTTGTGTTCCAAAGGATGGTCAGATCGAAAGTTTAAATATCGTTTGCTGTTGGTTGGTTTTCGGTGGACTGATGTGGAGAAATTGCCATGTTTATTTCGTCGGACCAATGTGTCTAAAAAAGGAAGTGCGTGGTTGGCTTCTTTTTCAATTGTAAATTTGATTGAGTTTTCAATCGTGTTTAAATGATCCAAAAAATCTTCAACCGCGTTTTTGTTGATTATGGCGAAGGTTTCATTTATATAGCGTTTCCAGATTTTTGGTGGCGAGTGGAATGTCGACAGGGCTCTTTTTTCAACATCTTCCATGACTAGGGTGGCGACCACAATGGAAACGGGCGAGCCCATAGCCGTGCTAAAAATTTGTTTGTAGTGTTTCCCTCGAAAGGTTAAGTTGGTAGCATTTAAGCAAATTTAAAGGCCTTTGCAAATATCCTCCACAGACTAAGAAGTGATTTTTTCCAAATTGTCCAAAGCTTCTAACTGTTTTTTTTTGCGATCTCGACGGCCAATCCTGTGGATATTTTTGTGAAAAGGGAGACAACATCAAAAGACACCATTTGCTCATCATCGTTAATTGTAATAGATGTGATAAATTTTGCGAAGTCTTTCGAATTTCGGACATAGTGGTCGCTTTTTCTTGTCAACTCACTAAGAATTCGTGCCAGGTCTTTTGATAAATTGTAAGTCGAGAGCCAATGAAAGATACGATGGGTCGCAGCGGGGTATTTTCTTTGTGGAGTTGTGGGAGGCCATAAAACACGGGTGCTCGTCCATTGGAATTTTTAAGTCGATAGCTTTGAATTTTCGTTATTTTATTGTCGGCAACCAACTGGGAGACGAACTCGTTGTCAGTTTTTTCAGTGTTGGGGATGGGATCTTTTTGCAGTTGTTGGTATGTGATATTATCTTCTAACATAGTAAGCAGCCGCTTGTCATAGTCGATTTTGTCCATAACAACTGTTGTGTTACCTTTATCGGCTTTTGAAATCACTCAATTTTGATCATTGCATATTTCTTTTAATACTTTGCTTTCTTCTGAGTTTAAAGTGGGTTTGGGGGGCCTGTGGTTTTTAATAACGCCAATTACCTTGCTTCATACATGGTTGGCTTCTCCAAAAGTGAATTTTGTGAGGATCTTTTCTACGACCGCTAGGATGCGGTGTGTAGGAATCTGTGTAGGGACAGCGGCAAAGTTTAATCCAAGTTGGAGCACTTGTGCATGGGCTTTACTCAATTTTGTTGTAGATAAATTTACAACCCATTTCTGTTTAATTTCATTGTGGGTAATCTTGTCTGTGACAGGGCTGGTTTTAGGGCACTGGTCTGTGAATTTACTTGAAAGTTATGCTTACGTTTGTTTATTAGGGTTGTTAAAAAAAACTTTTTTTTCAAATTTAACCCATCACCCCCGAAAATTGTTAGGTTGGTGATAAAAACCCCTCATACCAAATTTCAGCTCATTCGGTTCACAGGGGGAGGAGAGCATGCAATTTGAAATTTTGAATTTTTGTCGAAAAATATGGATTTTTTGCCCACTTTAGTATTAATTTTTGCAGTCAAAATACGTGTTATCTCAGCTTTTTTTAATTTGATATTGCTCAACTTACATATTAGAACAAGTCGAAACCAATTTCTAGTGTTTGTTTCGTAAATTTATGTACAAAAACATTTTCTGTTTTTTGCTATTTTGACTAAAATATGTTGAGGTGCCTATGCCATCTCGAGTACTTTTTAGCACCAATACTGCCCTAGAAACCACTGCATACAATGAGAAAAAAACTTTGATTAACAGCCTAAGACATACTGTTTCGGAATCAACATTCGTCTTTTATTCCTCGTCAGTATAGCTAGGACTACAGGTATAAACATGAACGTAGAGAGGCAAAAAATTGCAAATTAATCAGATCGTGACACAATTTTTTTTTTCAAAAAAATATTAAGTAATCACAATATTACAAGAGACAAATCTAATTCCAAAACAGTAAGTCTTAGGCTGTTAATCTAAGGTCTGATTGTGCCTATAAGACTCTGCAAACTGTCTATAGCTTATTATCAACGTCAACAAATTTGACAAAAATAATTTTTTGGCGAAAAATTTCGAAGTATTAAAAGAAACTTACAGTAAATCTTTAGACCGCTCGAGGGCCGCAAAAACATGTTGTACGATCCGCATTTTGGGCAACCATGCACTAACTCGCATTGATTTTTTTCGATCAGTAATTCTGCCACAAATATCAGTCATGCACCATGCCACAACACTAAATATCCTTGAAAAGGATTATTTTTTCTCGCAACGGTTTGAAACATCCACTCCATTGAAAATCAATGTAAAAACAATTATTTAAAAGCAGTGGCGTAGCGTGACATTTCAGATAAGGCAAGCAATTATGATGACATCACCAGCTTTGATGACGTCATTAGCTATCAGGAAATAAAATAAAAAAGCAACTTTCACCGATAAATATCTAATAATTCAACTAGGCCTCCTCTCCACAGTACACATTAGTATGTACATTTATTCTCCAAGTACAAGTCTTTCTTGTGTTACTACAGACAGTGACAGGTCTAACAGTATGTGCCAGTAGCCAGTACCATACTAGGCTAGCAGTAAAACAGCATAGGCTTAGTACTATTGAAGTAAAAACATTAAAACATGGTAAAAAAAAAAAATTCGGAGCCTGGAAATGGCAACAGCCAGCAATGCTGAACAATATTAAGCAGGCTTGAGGGATCAAGGCTAATCTAATGCATGTATGGTTAGGGCTGGTCTTGTCTAGTTCATTTGACAACTAGTAAAACATAAACAAAGCAGTTAACAACCTACCGGTAATTTATTGATTGTGTCAACAATTTTTTGCAAACCTAGTGCAAACTCTACAACTAGCCTAGGCCTACTACGTACTAACTAAACCAACTTCCAGTAACTTCCTGTTTAAATGGATTTCACTTCTTGCTTTCGGTCTTATACGAGTGCTCAACGTTTAGCCTAAATAGTGCGAACAGTACCATACCAAAAACTCACTTTGACTTAGATTACCTAATGCCAATACCTCCTGGCTATCACTGCTTAGTTTTGCCACTGAGTTATTCGCTTTTAGCATATCTCTAAATTAGTAAATTACATACAATAAATGGCAACATGCATGCAATATTGAAAATTGCATGCTTTGGTGCATAGCTTGTGGCCTGTTTTAAGCTAATACTGTCACAAATCTAATATCAAAATAGAGACTACATTTTACGAAAACAAGGAACTAGACGTATAAAATAACTTTTGCAGCAAACAATGCGCCAATCAAAGTTTTCTAATCTATTTAATTTTGTACATAATCTTATCGAAACATTGCGATCTCTTGAACCGTTGAATGCAATTTAAAAATTGCCTGCGTGTTACCATAATTTTTTTTATTTAGCGATATGCTAAAAACAGGCTAAAACTTAAATCAATAAATTAAGCGAGACTATTTATTGTTAGTTTTACTTGAAAGTAAATATCTGTAACTCTGGAAACTTAATTTGATTTTTTTTTAATTTTTACATTTACTTGTTAAAATTGTTATTATTATTATTTTTGGCTAAATGACTAGTCATGCAATGCATGCCTTGCATGTATGGAGAATACGCCCTTGTTCAAAAGTCCACAGAGTACGTCATTTAGAGCACATCATTTTCGAGCTTTTCTTCAAAAGTAGATAAAATCGAAAGATTGCTTTGCTTTTTTTTTTTTGAAAGCTTGTAATTTTCTTTGCTTGTTTTTTGATATAAAATTTGGCTGGACCGGAATTTGACTTTAAACTTTTGTTTACATTCGCCTCCAGATGCTTTCGATATGCATCTAATAATCCATAGCAAAGAAGCGATTTTGTTCAACCCTAACACAAACATACATAATTCAGTTTTCAAATGTGCATTTGTACTTAGCAGTACATTTTTATTATCAGCTGCGCAGTAAACACGTTTGTTTGCTTTGCAAGTGCGTAGGCCTACTACCAAGCTATTTCGACGATTACATTTTGGCAAACTTGACTGTTTAAAGAGATACTGCTCGAAATCGGTTTTATTGAAGAAATTAGAACTACCTTGAGGTGTTACAGAGTGGCCCAAACCTTTTTCCACAATTCCTTATATTTGCAAAAATACGTATTACTGTAACCCATTTGACTCCGTACATTAGCAACCTGCATTTCTCAATTTTGTGACTTCGCAGAAGGAATAATTTTTGCAAAAACTTTCTCAGATTAAGAAACGCGAGTACCAACTGCTGGTAGCAGAGGTAGCCTAAAACCAAATCTGAAAATTTGGCTACTGCTACATGTAGATCTATAGGCTACCAATATCGATTTACAGTACGCTTTTTGTGATGTCACAAAATTGCAAAATGCTGGGTTGCCGATGATACGGAGTGAAACGAATTAAAACGTTTTTTTTTGCAAATAAGTGGAATCGTGTAAAGAGATTGGAGGCACCTTTTTATTTCTTTAAGTATTTCTCATTTTTTCAATTAAACCGATTTCGAGAAGTATCTCTTTAATAAATAATACGATAGCCTAATAAGAGGCGTCTTAAACAGTATAACCAGTCCTGGGCACTTCCGCAAACCGTTCCGCAAATCCGCAAGATACAGACTCAAATTTTGATTGGCGGATTTGCGAATCAATTTATTACCGCAAACATTTGCGGTAAAAATTGAAATCTTCCGCAAAGCAACAACATCGCTGGGATCGTTTCTTTGCAATTTCAGAAAAATCAAGTTTTTGCAGTTCAATGTATCAACAAAGTTGGGTAGATGCAACAACACCCCCTTACACAGTTCCGCGGCTGTGATATATGACTATTTTCTATGGGTGGGCTGCTTTTCTTACTGAAAAACAAGCTAGAACAACGTCAAGAAACTTCAAACGGCTTGATTTTCTGAAAGAAAACTTATACTTTTTGAAGTGGCAAGGGGTTGCTCAAGACGACTTTGATGACATGCCCAGCACGTCCAGGAAATAGATAAGCTGCAGGTCTACCAACAGTTTTAATCCTAGTTTTATCTTTTTAGTTTTGTTTTTAGTCTTGTTAATCAGAGTTTGGAATGCTTACTTTGGACTACATGCTTTGCCGTTCAAGAAATTTCCAAAGATTTTTGGAAATTAGTGTTACTGCCTTCTTTGGATTCCTGAAAAAAATTTCTGTATCCTGGATAATCTTGCGATATTTGGTGATGTATACGTAATACCAGAGGTGGAGTCCTCGAGGACGTCCTTGGCCTCGAGGACGTCCTCGAGGACAGATTTTGAAGTCCTTGGCCTTGGCCTTGGCCTCGAGGCCTCAAGTCCTCGAAAATTGGCCTGTCCTCGGCTCGAGGACAGCACTATTTTTTGGTAAGTTAAAATTTTGTGGAGCGGTTGAAAAATTTTTTGGAAAGCGTTTTTTCGTGGAGATCACTTGAAAAATTTTTGTGAAGACCTTTTTTTTTTTTATTTTTTTTTTTGGAGATCGCCTGAAAAAATTTTTTTTTGGAGATCGCCTGAAAAATTTTTGTGAAGACCTTTTTTTTTTTTTTTTTTTTTTGGAGATCGCCTGAAAAATTTTTGTGAAGACCTTTTTTTTTTTTTTTTTTTTTTTTTGGAGAGCACTTGCGCTTTGTGTCCTTGGTCCTTGGCCTTGGCCTCGAGCATTCCTGTCCTTGGCCTCGAGAGTGTCTGTCCTCGGAAAGGCTGTCCTTGGCCTTGGCCTTGGCCTCGGATTTTTTTTGTGTCCTTGGCCTTGGCCTTGGCCTCGAGCCTTGTGTCCTCGACTCCACCTCTGCGTAATACAACTATGCATTTTTTGATTTTCCTAAGTTTTGTGTTTTATACAAATGATGGGTCAAAATGTTTAGCGTACTTTTTAGTCAAGAAATGACGTAAGTTTTTGAGTAGTTGGCGGCGTTATTTCAAACTTTTTTAAAATTCACGATTCAAGTTAGTTATATATTGACAAACTTTTTGGCGTTTAAATTACTTCCACTCATTGATTTTGTACATTTTTGTCACCGCCAGCATTTACAATAAACTGGCCTCTGCCGCAACAAATTTCTAATGTAACAATGACTATTGACTGAACCTGCGTTACGTACCGATAACCACGTGTTAAAACTCAAATTTTCTATTTTGCAATTAGACCTAGGTGCTGACTGCTCAGCGCCAAACAAAAACATAAAATTTAAAATTAGAGCGAGTTTTTAATCAAAATCAATATCTGCATCATTATTATCCAGGGTGGCCCATAAGTAGGTATACAGTTATCGCTAAAAAGTGTTACAAGAATTTTTTTATTGGTGGTATATACTTCATTTCAAGTCATATTTCAGTTCCTGGTACTTAGCATGTAATGTGAAGCGCTTTGGAAAGTGCTGCTTCGAACGTAAAAACAAATTTAGTCGATTTATATTGTGATAGCTGTATACCTACTTATGGGCCACCCTATATTGTATGCAATTTGAAAGCTTTTAAAGGACCACTCTTATCTAAAGCTAGACTAAAATTGTAAGCATTAGAATTTCATGTAACCATTAATCAGGATTATATTGCAACTGAAATAAAATATACAAAGAAGCCAAACTCTTGGCTTGGTCTTCTTACACCTAGCACATTTTCTCGTCTTTGCAAAAGTTTGCTTCCATGTGCACCTTTGAAAACAATATTTTAAAACTTTTTGCATCATTGAAAAAAAAACGTTATCACGTTTGAACTAAGTTATTTTAAGTGTAATCTGCAAATCGCCAAACCATCTCCCATCCCGTCACTCAAGCAGTAAATAGTAGCCTATAAGCCTGTAAAATATCAACGCAAAAACGCAACTTCGTGCGACTAGAGTTTTTAAGTACCGCCACTCAATAAAGATTTGTGCATCTCTGTTTATTCTGTATGACAAGTACAAGTAACTGAATCAACTAACGGTTTTCAACCCAACGAAGATACTGTAATAAGAAGTTAGAACGAGTAACGAAAGTGACTGGCAGGTGAGGTCGCGTTCTTCCATGTCTCGTCTCCAACCACCAGAGTCGCAGACGTAATCCACCTCCAGTCTCAGTTTTGTTTAAACAACAAGCCTACGTGCATTTCCACTCAGCCATGCTGCTGATGATATTAATTAAATCAATGAAAACTTACACGGGTGTATTACAGGTCTATAGCCTACATGGGAAATATAAGGAAGCATTGTTATTGCTATAAGTCTCCTCCATTTATCCAACCAGGACAAAACAGCAACAAAGTTTGCGGTTCAAGTTTGCGGAAGTAAGTAGTTATTTGCGGTTGCGAAAGTGCGAAACGTTACCGCAAAGGTACTGCAAACTTGCAGATTTGCCATTGCGGATCACTTGCTTCTATTTTGCAGAATTTGCGGTTGCGGAATAGAGCGTAAATTTTTGGTAAAAGCACTGATTATAGCTTACTTTTGGCAACGGAACACGATCCAAATCATCAATAGTTATCACCACTTTGTAAGAGATATCATAAGCCAAATTCACAACATGGATCAGATCGGTGATTGCTTGTATCTAACAATTTAGAAAAAAAATCTAATTAAAACTTCAGGCATCTAAGAGTTTATTTTATATTAGGGATGTGGAAGCAGTCAATTTTTTATTACTTAATTCCGCTTTCAGCTGCTCTTTTTGAGATGCTACATTTCCGAGTTCGCTCCCGCCTCCTCGCTCCTAAGACTTTTTGGCTTTTGCTTCCGCCTCCGATAAATCAACTGCTTCCGAGTCCGCTTCCAGCTAAATTTGCTGAAACGCTTCCGCTTTCAGACTAATTTGATCGCTTCCAGCTTCCGCTTCCACATTTGTCTAAATTCCACTACAATAATTGTTACAGTGTGTTTATTGCTCAGAATGAAACAGAAAATGTTCATAGTTCGCCAAAACGCGGGCACTTTTTCTGGTTTAGGCTGATGCTTTTTTACAGTAGTGGTATATTTTTTGACCTTATTTTAGCAATGCACTTTCAACTTTATTCATTTCGTTTTTGCTCTACCACATGATATGAAAAATTTTTCACCTCTGAATCGATTTTTTCTACATTCGAATCCTTGAAAGTATTTGAAATTGAAAATCCCAGCAAGCTATAATAATTACATCAGTTTAAAAGTTATTATACCTACTACAGTATTGCATGTCAAAAACGCAATTTATTTGAATTTTGGAAGCGCTGTTTGTTACGCTCGACTTTTCACTTATCACGTTTTTAAATGCACATTATTACTTCCAAAAAACGATATGTTTGAAACGATAGACGTTAACTCTTTTTGAAATTGTAATCTATGGACATAATTGATTTTTGCCGTCATATAGTGAGCAGTAGGGCGTCCCAAAATATAAAAGTTTTGAAAGTTTGTGCTCCGTCAGCAATTTTGGGATCACATCACTTAAAAAACTTCCCTCAAAAATTTTCAACCCAATCGGATGACGTTTAGTGGCGGCACCACCCCCCTTTTTAATAGCGCTTACCCCAAAATTTGATAATCGGTTATTTTGCCAATTTGTGAGATAAGTATGTCATGTCACCATTCATTTTCAATGACTTTTGATCAGAAATTCGATTATATTGTTAAATAAGCTCTAATGTCAAATCTTTGTTTACCCGATTTTCTTGTATAGAGCAAAAATGTCCTATTTTGGCATAGTTTTGCTGCTCAACTAAAAGTGCAGCCAAATTTATTGAAAGAAGTACATTATGCATTGGTAACACAAGCTAATTTCCAGAAAAATAGTTGTGCTAGAATTAACAATAAAATACGAAATCATGCACTATCAGTAGTGCATTTCAAACACATCACAAATAACCCAGTATGCCCAGCAAAGTACAATAGAATCCTCAGCATTAAATTCACTAACATTCTAGTACTCAGGATATTAATATTATAAACAATTGAGCATTATGATCAGTGTACACTTAATTGCAGTGAACGATTTTGTTTGAACGCGAAGCTCGCTGCAATGCGGTGTTTACAGCTACTTTGAAATAGCATCAACCAGGTACCGGATAGAACAGAATCAAGACAAAAAAGTTCAGAACAAGCTGCTTTCAGAACAATCATGCGCCTACGGTTTGCGTTCGATTGATTACTTTTGACTGCGAGCTGATTCAATAAAATCACGTTTGCACGCAAGCTGCCAACAATTCACTGGATAGCAATGTTCGCTAGGCTAGATAAGTCCTGATAAGGTTACCTTAACCTGCATAAAATTATCTTCAAGCAATTGCCGATTTTTTTTTCCTTTTTATAGTTATCGTAAGTCTTTTAGTAATTGATTGGCTGGACTGCACAACTCCTCAGAGCTGCCAACTATACATAACTTACAAGCTGGAAGATTTGAGAGTGACATGTGTAAAGATAAAGATCAGCGCAAGAACTTTTGCAAAGAGAGAGCATATGCCAGTATCACAAAAACATATTGCAAAAATCATAATCAGTCGACATGCTCTCAAAACATTCATCAAATGCCTTAAACAACCTGGTTTTCTTTATCGTATGAACAATCATACCTACTTTCTTAAATTTTTAAAATCTAAAGATTCATTTGTTGTTTTTCATTTTGTTTTATTTAAACACGAACACAAAATAATGCTGTATATCATTTTATTAAAGTATGTTCTGATTTCTGAATATTACCTCCAAGCTTACGTTTGACTTTGAACATGACAGCTGACAGGCTAAGTTCATGGAGAGAAAGCATTCAAGAAGTAAATCTATCGGCTTCATATCTATAAGCACTTATACTGCAATTGTTCAACCAGTTGCTTAACTTTGCTATTTACTGTATCTCAGTCATAGAGTGTATTTTAAATTCCTAAATGTTGATATATAACCATTTCTAAATGCCATACTGCATTTAGTTACTGCTAGTATGTTACTGTAGGCCTACAGATAATGCAGCTAAATCGGTCTCAGATAAAATTTCTGCTTAGCACAGCAAGATTAAATGTGATAGATTTGCAGTTCAACATGGTTCAACACTAACAATGCCTAATCAACAGTTACTAAATTTAACGAGCCATTTTATTCATTTATTTTTTAAATCCAATTAAATCAAACTTACAAAATAATTGCAGTTTTGGTCATGGATTGGACAGGCCATACGATACTACTGTAAGTTCGTAGCGAGATGTGTTAATTGTTCGAACGGGACTCAGAAATATTCAAACAGTGCTCAACATATTTCGTACATAATTAAAAAGACAAAAAGATAAAAAATAAAACCGTCCTCGGCAAAAATTTGGGCCAATTTTTCAACATGAGGTAGTGATTAAAAAAGCTAATTTAAGGCCAAAGTAGGATATACAGTATTTTGATTCTAAGATAATCGGAGACGTTATTCATAGCTAATACGTCGTGCCACTAGACAGCACCAGCATGATGTGAAATTTTTCCAGACCGAGCTCAAGTTTTCCTGCTTGGCCCTCTCTTCTGGGTACGGGCTTGTGATAGGAGCGGTCTAGGGACCACTGCTATCCAGTGAATTGTTAGCAACTTGCGTGCAAACGTGATTTTATTGAATCAGCTCGCAGTCAAAAGTAATCAATCGAACGCAAACCGTAGGCGCATGATTGTTCTGAAAGCAGCTTGTTCTGAACTTTTTTGTCTTGATTCTGTTCTATCCGGTACCTGGTTGATGCTATTTCAAAGTAGCTGTAAACACCGCATTGCAGCGAGCTTCGCGTTCAAACAAAATCGTTCACTGCAATTAAGTGTACACTGATCATAATGCTCAATTGTTTATAATATTAATATCCTGAGTACTAGAATGTTAGTGAATTTAATGCTGAGGATTCTATTGTACTTTGCTGGGCATACTGGGTTATTTGTGATGTGTTTGAAATGCACTACTGATAGTGCATGATTTCGTATTTTATTGTTAATTCTAGCACAACTATTTTTCTGGAAATTAGCTTGTGTTACCAATGCATAATGTACTTCTTTCAATAAATTTGGCTGCACTTTTAGTTGAGCAGCAAAACTATGCCAAAATAGGACATTTTTGCTCTATACAAGAAAATCGGGTAAACAAAGATTTGACATTAGAGCTTATTTAACAATATAATCGAATTTCTGATCAAAAGTCATTGAAAATGAATGGTGACATGACATACTTATCTCACAAATTGGCAAAATAACCGATTATCAAATTTTGGGGTAAGCGCTATTAAAAAGGGGGGTGGTGCCGCCACTAAACGTCATCCGATTGGGTTGAAAATTTTTGAGGGAAGTTTTTTAAGTGATGTGATCCCAAAATTGCTGACGGAGCACAAACTTTCAAAACTTTTATATTTTGGGACGCAGCGACAATGTTCTTGAATCGCACACACGCACATAGTTTATCTACGCTAGCTCTTTGTGTTTGCTCAACTTTGCTGGAGAGATTACTAGACCTTGCCTACTGCATAGTACTATGCGTGGCCGGTGGTTTTAAATCAAGGTTAGCGTTCCTTCTGTTTTTAAGCTGGAGCGTTTGAGATTAGATTTTGTGTTTATGTTTTCTAAGCTACCCTAATGTTATTTACTCGTATTTCCATACTCGTGGAGTCTTGTTTTTCCAAAGGCAGAAAGTGAGATCTAGCGGAACGCGCATTTCGAGACTTAATGCTTAACGACACTTACTTTGTGAGCGGCAGTAACATTATATTTTGATAATTGCTAATTCTGAATTTCTTGACAGATACATCTACTGTATAATGCCTTTGGTCCTCCTACAGAATGGTTTGTGATATTTTTGGGCTGCTACGTCACACTGGTGACCTATCAGCGAAGAAAGTTGCTCATTGCTTTTCATCTACATAAGCGGGTTTAGAAAAAGAATTCGCCAAGTTAGGAAAAAGGCTAAAAATTTGGGCGCCAAAAAAGTTTTTTTTTCTGCCAGGAAGATCGCATTTACAAAAAACCCTCTATCTGTTGTCGCGTCTTTCTTCCTCTTTATCTATCTTTGACCTCTATTGCTGTGGTTCAGACCTTGGGGCTTGGCCCTATTGGTGACTTTCCCCAGAATTTCTCCATGACCCTAAACCTTGAAAGAATGAGGTAGCATGAAAACCACCAGACCTCTCAGCTGATTATCTATCAATTGTTGAGTTGAGCAGCAGAGCCACGGGGAGCAGGATCTTGAGTTGCTGGAGGTTTTGAGTACGAAGTGGGCAGACAAAGCCCACTACTACTAAGTGATTTTTTGTAAAAAAAATCATACATTTTTCAATTCAAACATTCAAAACAATATTATTTGAAAGAGCAATTGCAAGCTACATGCAGTTGGAAGAATTTTTATCTCTTTCAGTTTTCTATTAATAGTCATGCCTAAAACATGGGCAAAACTTTCATGTGACTTTGCCAAGCAAAGCTTCAGCTCCTTTAACTGCTTTTGGTTCCTCCAATGTTTGTGTTATTTGTTTAAAAAAATACTTAAAATAATCAAAATAAGCTTTTCACAAATTTTTTGATCGTTTTTGGGGTATTTTTGACCATACATAATCTTTTATTTATGCCAGGGGGAAGCATCGATGACGAAAAATTGATATCCTATTTACCAATGCTATGAATTTAAGGTAGCTTTAGTGCTAATTGCGCACATCGGTTGTCGCTCGGTGCAACAATCAAACTGCTAAATTTTATTTCAAAACTTTTGGAAACAAATTGCCAGCTTGGAGGAAGCGGAATATCATTATGTTTTAACCATTGCTTCCCCTACTAGCTCCTCCAAACATCATAAAATTTTCGGTTCGCATCTGTTTCTTTTATCAAAGTGTTTCCGCATCCTCAAAAAACTAATCGCTTCCGCATACCGGTTTATATATTATGTTTACATAACCTCATATTTTACATGTTCGTTTCAACTTTGAGCTACTGCAGCAGACTGGTAAAAAGCAGCGGTCAGCAACCACCGGTCCGTGGAGAGTTCGTTACCGGGCCGTACACTTTTCCAGGTTAATGCTTTGGAATATATTCGCAACATCTGGTAATGCAATAATTTCAGTTTACAGGAAGTACTACAGTAATTCAGCTTTGTTACAGTAACAATACAAATATGTTAACAATCAACAGCCAACATTTGAATCTGCTGCCGTTTTTTTATTGCAGCTGACTTACATTTTTATTGCTAAACATTTGTGTTTTTGAAAACCGATTTGAGAAAAATTTTCCGTTTTTAACGGGTCCGCAGTCAAGCCCGGCGCCATAATAGCACAGTGACTGGGTGATGGGCAGAAAAATATTGGGAGGTACAGATAATTTCCTTCAAATTTGGGAGTGAAGACCAAAAAAAGGTCTTCACTCCCAAATTTCGCTCCGTGGATAGGGGCCGTTTGCCTCTTTTGGGGCACAATTCCCGCTCGGGAGGGGGGCACGCTCATAGCCTGGCGGGGCGTTATAGAACCTTATGGTGCAGATCTCAGTCCTTGCCCACAACGTCAAGGGTAAAGATCAAAAAAAAAAGAAAAAAACAAAAAGGTCTTCGACGGAAGGTCTTAGGCTTCGTCATGGTGTTCATTGGTGGTTTTGTCCAGGAATGAGACTTTACTTACGCGTAGGGGGCACAAGCAGTGATTTGGGGGTTGCAGGTCCCGAAATGCACTCCAGTGACACCGGGCCTGTTACTTTCTTTTGGGTAACAATCTTCGTTTGCGGGGGCACCAGGAGTGATTTTAGGGGGGGCACGGCCCGAAATGATCCCCGTGGTGTCGGGCCTGTCCGAAGTATAAAAGAGGTTGGTGACCTCTGATCTAATGCTCTGTCTTGCAAAAGACTGCCGCGACCTCTAAAGTAGGTTATATTTGTGTTTTATGCTGCGGGATGTGTTCGAATTCTATTTGTAGACTTTTTTCTAAGAACCTGTTCAAATACAGTAGCTTATGACTTTTTGGGGCCAATGTCTTTTATTTCGTTTTCATAATACATCAATCTCTATTACGCTTGATATACAGTATTTAGTGTTGGTGGCTTGTTGCTGACGGCGCTACTAATCTAAAAACAACAATAAACTACATTATTTGGATAGTGCGCGTGAGCTTTGAAGGTCATTAAAGTTGCTGATGTAATCAAAGTATTGAAGGGTGACTACAATTTGGCAAAAACCCAATCGCGCAACCAGGATTTTGCTAAGGGGGGGAGGCTTAAACAAAAAGTTAAAGTTTTTATTCGAAAAATATTCTGGTTTAGGCGATGCGCTGAGCAAACTAGTACAACTCAAGTTTATCGCAGAAAAGATTTTGAGGGCACAATACACAACACCAGCCGCTGTGCGATTTTGTAATTTTTCTGAAAATATGGGTATTTTAACCTTATTTGAAATAATTTCGCACTTTTTAGAGCCATTTAAACGAACTAAAATTTCTCAAATTCAGAAGTCATTTAAAAAAAATGAATATGCCCAGCCCCTTCAGCCTCTACCCTTACATCCAGGTCAAGTTCAAAAAACGTTTAAATACTTGTAATTTGGGTTAAATTTTCAAAGGCCCTCATTGCGCCACTGCAAAGGCTTATAAAAATTTGTCTTCCAAGCAAACATTACCTTTATGTCCGCTGCTGATAGCGAGACAAATCCTTCAACAAATGCAACCCGAAGGCTGTTGGCAATTCAAAAATTTTGATTTTACTGGTTCCAAACCTATAATTGACATTTTTCGATGTAGAATAATCTCTAGGATTGTTATACTAAGGTGACCTTTTTTAGAGCAAGAACCCATTAAATCTTATCTGAGTTTAAGAAACCAAAATGATAAAAGCTTGAAGATTAAAAAAAATTAGAAACAAATTTAAAAGTTCAGAAGTAAAATATTGTAGCATTAGTAGCAATAGGACAGTAGTCAAATGGCCATGAAGAGTTTTAAGACTAAGTGATTGAAACAGAACACTTTTCTACACAAAACAGTAATGAATAAAAAAACTTTCATTTGAAATTTAATTGGTTTTGGGCTTGATTTAACAAAGCAAAAGGAGTTCAAAAGGAAAAAAAAGATCGAAAATTGTGTTATCTTAAATTGATTGCCAACATGGATATGACAAGAATGTTTCTTCAAAATAAAACATGACTGTAAAAATAGTAGACTATTGCTTTTTATCATAAGATCCTTTGATTCGTTGCAAATATCCCATTAAACTAATACGTAAAAGATTTTTCTTTCACTCTATACCTCTCTTTTGATTTTGTGCATAAACCCAAGTTCGTTTGCAAGATTTTTCTTGGCTCCTTTCAATATTCTATTGATTCGATTTTGATGTGAATTGTAAAAAGCAAAGCCAAATTGTACAGCTTTGAGCAACAGGATTATTCCTCCAGGAAGAATAGACAAGACTGCTGTAAGTTCGAAAGGTTGTTCTTCTGTGGCATTTGCCTAAATAATGACAAAAAATCATCAGATAAAACAAAATATTAAAGGATTATTTACTATAGTAGTTTACTTTAATTGCATCGAAAATATATCGCATAAGTAAAAACTTTTCCCTCTTCGATAGTGTACGTATTGCAAACGTTAATGCTGCATGGATACTTAATAAAGCACGCTCTGTCTGCAGCGTTATAGATTACAATCAGCCAAATATTCTGTTTAAATAATCAATTTTCTTACTTTACTAAGAAAATGTGCAACTTTTCCAAATTGATTACTAACATTTAGCCAGACGTCACTGTATTGCTTGTGTTTTTATTTCTTAACTTTCATTTGTTAATCTAATCCTCGCTGGTTGCTGCTTGACTTATGTTTTAGACTTTGAGATATTTTAATATTTGAACGTTTAATGAGCAAGCTGTCTTTCTTTAAAAACAGTATTGTGTGTGAGTTTTTTTTCTGATTACAGTTTTATGACTGTGTTTGAGGGTGTGGGGGTATCTTTGTTTGTTTTTCGTTTTATTATTTATTTTGATAACTGAGTAAGGATCGTGTACACCAACGTAAATTAACTTTGACTCGTGGATGAGCAAAACTTTACGGAAATAATTTGGACAATTGTCTGGTATAATTGCTGTGGCTACTGCACAGCATAAATATCATACACTAGGTTCACTCAATTGTGATGTGTGTCCGCATTTTTTGAGCGCCAAGCAAAACTTTGGAGTCAAATTGACGTCATAATAGTGACATCGTGAGCGGATTCGAATTATGCTAAATTATAGCAATTGTTCTGAAATTTTATGAATTTTGTCTTCACCTTACGCAGTTACGTCCTTCCGTTTTTTTTCGGCCCTAAATGTTGAAGGGCATCATTTTTCACAATCGTCATACTTTGACGTAACTTGACATAGCTTTCGTTGTGCTTTTGGGATCGAAAAAAAATTTGGTACCAATAAATCCGTTTAAGCTCGGGCTTTAATTCGCTCCTTTTGTTACGTCACTTGTGTATGACGTCACAAAGTCACAAGCGTAAATATAACCCAAAATTTGAACTTTTTGTTCTTTCGGTAACTTTAGTTATGGGGGTTTGTTCGCGTTTGACACCCGACAGTTTTGTTTTGCTCGAAACTTGTTCTGCATCGTCCACTAGCTTTCCTGCAATTTTCGTTTAATTGCTGAAGGATTTACGAAAATATCATTGCTTGTTTGTTTTACATAGTTATAACGATAAATTCAGCATTTAATAGCCTTTGTGCTTTAACTGATACAACTTAATTGTTATGTCATTGTGATTAGTCAGTGACTTGATTGATGCCTTTTGGTTCGAAACAGCAATTTAACTGCATAGAAATAACTCTATAATTTTAACTATTTTATTTCTCAAGTTTAAAGATTCCACCGCTTGTATTACGTTGTTACGTGAACCGGTTGTTGTTCTGTTTAAATTGGAAGAATACTATTAAAACCAAGTTTGGAGTCAAAAATGCATCTCTTTCTCCGAGAGTATAATTTCAACCTGGCTGTACGAAAATTCACTAAAACCTGTTCACACTCATTGTTGCGATATAAACGCAGTGCTCCACAGTAATTTAATGAATTTTTGATGAAATTTTGTTGCGAAGGGATCGGGATGTTTTTTAAAGAGTATCCAAGGTTCTTGTTTTTCAATTCCATGGTAGACGTGTGCTGATTTGAACAAGTCGATAAGGAGCTCGACCAATTTGGAGCTGATTATGATGAGTGGAGTTTGAATTCAACCGATTCAAAAAAGTGCTCGACAGCATAGGCCAGAGCGATTATCACAACATAACACAGAACACGTCAAAAATTTAAAACCCTACAGTCCGTTTCACCCGTAATGATGATACCGATGACGGGTGAAACAGACTGTAGGGTTTTAAATTTTCGATCACGGGTGAAACAGACTGTAGGGTTTTAAATTTTTGACGTGTTCTGTGTTATGTTGTGATATCGCTCTGGCCTACGCTGTCGAGCACTTTTTTGAATCGGTTGAATTCAAACTCCACTCATCATAATCAGCTCCCGATTGGTCAAGCGCTTTATCAACTTGTTCAAATCAGTACACGTCTACCATGGAATTGAAAAACAGAACCTTGGATACTCTTTAAAACACATCCCAATCCCTTCGCAACAAAATTTCATCAAGACCATGATCTGCCAGATAGAGAAATTCATTAGGCGCTTACGATGGAAGGCGTTCTTCTTCGACCAACAAAATCACACTATACCGCAGAAAATGATGATCCGATTACGTGTGAAACAGACTGTAGGGTTTTAAATTTTTGACGTGTTCTGTGTTATGTTGTAACAATTAAGTTGTATCACGTAACGCACAAAGGCTATTAAATGCTGCATTTATCCTTATTCGCCTCCTTAACCATGTCATGCAAACAAACAACGATATTTTCCTGAATCCTTCAGCAATTAAAACGAAAATTGTAGGAAAGCTAGTGGACGATGCAGAACAAGTTTCGAGCAAAACAAAACTGTCGGGTGTCAAACGCGAACAAAACCCCCATAACTAAAGTTACCGAAAGAACAAAAAGTTCAAATTTTGGTTATATTTACGCTTGTGACTTTGTGACGTCATACACAAGTGACGTAACAAAAGGAGCGAATTAAAGCCCGAGCTTAAACGGATTTATTGGTACCAATTTTTTTCGATCCCAAAAGCACACGAAAGCTATGTCAAGTTACGTCAAAGTATGACGGTTGTGAAAAATGGTGCCCTTCAACACTTGGGCCGTAAAAAAGAGGGAAAAGACTTAATTTCATCAGGTGGAGACAAAATTCATAAAATTTCAGAACAATTGCAATCATTTGGCATAATTCGAATCCGCTCACGATGTCACTATTATGACGTCAATTTGACTCCAAAGTTTTGCTTGGCTCTAAAAAAATGCGGACACACGTCACAATGGTTTTTGCTTGGAGTGAACCTAGTGAATGATATTTATACTGTGACTTAACCATGTCATGCAAACAAATAAACAACAATATTTTCGTAAATCCTTCAGCAATTAAAACGAAAATTGCAGGAAAGCTAGTGGACGATGCAGACCAAATTTCGAGCAAAACAAAACTGTTAATTGTCAAACTCGAGCAAAACCCCCCATAACTTAAGTTACCGAAAGAACAAAAAGTTCAAATTTTGGATTGTATTTACGCTTGTGATTTTGTGACGTCATACAAAAGTGATATAACAAAAGGAGCAAATCAAACGAATTTATTGGTACCAAATTTATTTCGGTCGGTAAACAACAATGAAAGCTACGTCGAGTTACGCCGGGAGTATGACAGTTGTGAAAAATAATGCCCTTCAACATTTAGGGCCGAAAAAAAACGGGAAGGACGTAACTGCGTAAGGTGAAGACAAAATTCATAAAATTTCAGAACAATTGCTATAATTTAGCATAATTCGAATCCGCTCACGATGTCACTATTATGACGTCAATTTGACTCCAAAGTTTTGCTTGGCGCTCAAAAAATGTGGACACACGTCACAATGTTTTTGCTTGGAGTGAACCTAGTGTATAATATTTATGCTGTGACTGGTAAGTAATTTCAAGCATAAATTCTCTGAACTTGCAAAATATTCAGTTTATCTTAATTCAATACAGGTCAAAGTTGGTTACGTTGGTGCACACGATTCGTAGTGTATTAAAGCAGTGACTTGTTGTGCTATTGGCTCTTTTGCATTCACTTGGAATAAACTGAGTTGAAGTCAAATGGACCCTTCCTGGAGCGAAATAAGGATTTTGCTAAACGAGGAGGGTAGGGCTTTGAACTCAAAGTTAATTTTTCTTTCTTCCAAAAACGTGTCTTTGCAAATGACGTGCTGAGCAAACTGCTGCACCTGAGCGTATTGCCGACAAGGTCCGGGGGCGGAACCTCATTCGCAGGGGGACTGCTGGTCAAATTTGTGATTTTCGAATAAAATAGCCGCTTTAACGCCATTTTGACAAAATTTTGCATTTTTAGAGCCATTTGAAATAACTAAATTGCTAAAATTAGAAGTTATTTGCAAAAATTAAATTGCTCAACCGCTCACTCCCTTACTTGTATATGAAGTCAAAAACGCTTGTATTTAGTGTAGGGTTAAATTTTTATGGAGGTGTAGCCCTCCTAGAAAGCTCCACCTCTCTTAGCCCCCTGACACTTT